>CM064566.1:38709830-38776233 GCA_032716605.1 Paralithodes platypus
CGGCTTCAGCTTCTATCCCTCTATCTATGCCATTATCTATTATTTTCTTTCTGGCCATTCCATTGCTGCAGTTGTGGACGGCCATCACTCACTTGCACAACCTATCAAATCCGGTGTTCCTCAAGGCTCTGTCCTACCTCCAGGTTAATATTTAATATTCATTACTGATCTTCATATTTGTACCTCTAGTCCTATCCACTCATATGCTGATGACTCTACCTTACACTATTAAGCTAGTTTTCTACAATGTTCCACCATGCTATCACTCCAAAACTCACATGATGAGGTTATAGCCAGGACGCTTTTTCTGAATGTCATAATGTTTTTACTCTATATTACAATGAAACCTTTCCTCTTCGTAATGTTAAAATTACATACCGTAACCGGTGTTGGATCACTGCTGGTCTTAAAAATCTATAAAAATAAAAAATAAACTTTATGTCCTATCTATGAAAAATACAATAACAGAAAACAAAACAAAATATTTAGAAAACAAAAGAGTACTACATAGATTACTACGATGTGCAGAGAGAGAACATTATGATCGGTTGCTAAGGCAAAACATAGGCAATATTAAAAAGTCTTGGGAAGTGATAAAATAAGTAATACATAACAAAAACAAAAAACACAGAAGAGAGGATCAGCTTTCAACATAGACAGTAAATTTGTTAACAACGATAACATTATTGCTGATGCTTTTAATGAATTTTATCTCAATATTGGAAGTAACATTTGTAAATCACTGTCAACCATCAATAGAACATACTCACCCTCTATGTCTAGTGCAAATCCTAGTTCAATGTTTGTAACACCGACCAATTTGGAAGAGGTGAAGAATATTATAGTAAAATTGAAGAAAACGTGTCCTGGTTGGGATGATGTGAGTTGCTTAGTTATTAAGGAAACATACCCATGTATTCTACATATATTAACTAATCTATTAAATTTGTCCCTGACTGAGGGGGTTTTCCCTTGTATGTTGAAAACTGCAACAGTTATACCATTATTTAAAAGTGGTGACACTTCAATTGTAAACAATTGCCGCCCAGTATCAGTGCTATCTATTTTCTCGAAAATATTCGAACGAATCATGTACAAACTATTAATTTCTTTCATAATTAAACATAGCTTACTATACAAATATCACTTTGGGTTTCGAGAATGTTATGGCACTGAATTTGCATTGATTGTAATGATTGACAAAATCTCTGAAGCCCTTGACTCTGGTCAAAATGTACTTTGCTTATTTTTGGATTTCAGCAAGGCATTTGATACTGTTAACCATGATATACTTTTGGCAAAACTCAATTATTATAGAGTTAGGGGAGTTGCATTGAAGTGGTTTAAAAGTTATTTGGAAAAGCGATCACAATATGTAACTTACAATGGTGAAAACTCCTTCAGTGGTTTGGTAAATGCTGGTGTTCCCCAGGGATCTGTTCTTGGGCCATTACTATATTTAATCTATATTAATGACATCGAGAATGTTTCGCAAAATATTTTACCATTATTGTTTGCAGACGATACAAATATATTCTTAAGTGGGGACAGTATTAACGATGTTATTGATAGTATGAACAACGAATTAAAGAAATTATTAGATTGGACGATTGCTAACAAATTGTCATTGAATATAGATAAAACTCAGTATATGATCTTCACTACTAAGGGCAAACGCATTAATACTAACATATGTATAAATGATAGACCTTTGAAAAAAGTAGAAAGTACGAAATTTTTAGGGGTAAACTCTAAATTGTCGTTACCAAGTATATCAAGAATAAAATATCAAAACGAATTGGAATTATATGTAAGGTAAGGACATCTATAAATTCTGAAACACTTGTAACTTTATATAACTTTTGCGTATCCATATTTAACGTACGGCATATACATTTGGGGTACAGCCAGTGAAGTCAACATCAAGCCTATTAACACTTTTCAAAAAAGATTAGTGAGAATAATAAAATTAACTCATTACAGAGCACATACACCACCAATATTCAAATCACTAAACATATTACCTTTTCCCGATGTGTATACATTTTCAATATCAAAATTGATGTTCAAGATTATTAAAGGCATAGTAACACCGATCCTGAATGATATGTTTACTACAAATATGAATATCATCACCACCTAACAAGACAGATACAACAATTACATATCCCTATAGCAAGAACAAACCAAATGAACAGAACATTCTGGCACAAAGGAGTTCACATTTGGAACAATTTGCGAGATACAATTGATGTGCAGTGTAGTTTTCCAGCATTTAAAGGAAATCTAAGACACTATTTTTCGAACAAATAGATTTATTAGTTATAACAACTGTGTGAAAAATAAATATTCTTACTTGTATAAGCATTAAGATCCCCTTAGCCATTAATATTATTAAAGATGTTTCAGTAGTATTTTATCCGTTTGTATTTATTTTTGTTGTATTAATTTAGATTATTTTATATTTTGATTTGTTAGGGTAGCAAAACTAATAATTTTCTTTGTTGACCTTGTATGTATAAGAGTACCAATGAGGACACATATGCCTGATGGCATTAGTTCCTCATTGACACAAAGGATGTGAATATATGCAATTTTGTAATATACTGTATTCAACTTTTGTGTCAATAAAATATTTTTAATTGAAATTTAATTTAAATAGCACGCCTATGTTCTGATCTATAAACTATTTCCTATTGGAACAGAGGAAATATTTTTTCTTTCATTGCTTCCAAAATCCAATTTCTATCTATCCAAATTATCTGCCTGTCACAATCTTCCACATGACGTTGACCAATGTAACTAGTGGTGTACCTCAAGAATCAGTGCTGGGGCCAGTCCTTTTCCTAATTTACATTAACAACATAGATGAGTGTCTCACTGGTACAATCTCGAAGTTTGCAGATGACATAAAAATCGCAAATACCATACTGACAAATGAATATGTTGAAGACATACAAAACAGTTTAAATAAGCTTTCAGAACGGGCTAAAATCTGGCAAATGTGCTTCAATGAATATAAGTGTAAAGTACTTCATATCGGATACCGCAATGAAAAAGCAGACTACTCGATGAACGGCACCCAGCTAAAGAGTGTAGACAGAGAAATCGATTTAGGAGTGACAATATCCAGTACCTTAAACCCAAGTCAACATTGTACTGAAGTTGTTAGCTCATAAACTGTGCAGCTATGGTATTTGAAAGTGCCCGACATGCGAAGGTATTTGCTACATTCAATACAAAAATTGTCTATTTACCATATATATAATTAATACTTATCCATATGCACCTATTTTACTTTTAATATGAACATATGGATATTGGAAAGCAATAAAACAAGCGGTAACACCAATTGGCTGGTGAAAATCTTATATTTTAGCCCCACGGTTGTAATCTGACCTTGACTGGCGAGAGAAAAACACCCTCCCTCTCTTGTGTCTGGCATGATACTGAGAGACAAGGAGAGCTCTCAGACTGGCTTAGAGGGTCGGAGATACAAGGGAATAATAGGGAAAATACCGGATAATTGAGTAGGGGGTAAAAGGGGGAAAAGAGTGGGGGGAAGGAGAGGGTTGGGACACATGTGTAGGAGTGGTAACAAGTAATGGAGGGGAATTATCTCATAATCACAAATTGCTTTGTTTTGAGTGCCACTGGGGTGTTTATAAAAGTTTTATTTAGGCCCTGGACCCTAACAGTCTGGCCGCATGCACCCAGTAGAACCTCTTAAGAGTCTGGCCGCAGTCCCTGGGTTAAGAAGGCAAACGATATCACAGGTTTCATAGGTAGATCATTTGAGCATAAATCAAAAGATATTATCGTGTAATACGATAGATAGGCAATATATGCTAGCGTACATCTTTGTGACGCGTGTCTAATTGGGTAAGTTGTTTAACGGTCGTTTCCACGGTTAAGGCGTAGGAAGTTAGATCGTGAATAGTAAGATTGCAAGATGGAAGTAAGTTAAGATTGTAAAGGCCTAATATGCTATTATGCAATATTGATATGGTCTTGTGTAGTATATATGACTTTTCATATATATAAACTTATACAGTATATATATTAATTTATCGTATTATCACCTCGGATGCAGTACGATATATTATCCTGGCTGGCGCAAGTCAGGTAGCAAGACGGAGTCTCGCGAGGGATCAGAGCTACTGCAAACACCACCCTATCAACATATATTTCTGTTGCGTTTGATAGTGCTATAGTGCCTATAATTACAGCAAACAGCCAGCAATACTTCACATATACACTTCGTAGACGCTCTCATCGGCGTCATGACTGACAGCTAAGCATATCTACTCATGTCCATCCATAACATAATCATTCAATTTCTTTCTTGAGCTGTGGTTTTGTGCCAGCCATATCCCATCCGCCGTCCGCCATCTAGACTAGCACCTTTCCCTGCCTCATTGTCACGTGGGAATGTTGGTGAGTTAAATCCTGGTGTACAATTAACCCTATTGATATTATTTAAATATAATTATATGTGAGTGACCTCTTTGGATTTAGTTTAGTTTGGATTCAGATGAAGTTCAATTTAGTTCAGAGTAAATTTGACTTGGATTTGATTTGTGTTTGGATTATAGCCTAGCCTATATATATATAATTAACTGCATCTAACATTCTACCACAGATATTATCCTAACCCTTTACAATTTATTAGTCTACCCACTTTTGGAATAATGCGTTCAGTTCTGGTGCCCTAACTATCAAAAAGATATAGACAAATTGGAACAAATTCAATGTAGAGTTACCAAGATGAAACCCTGTCTTCGGAACAAACCATACGAGGAACGTCTTAAAGAACTAAATTTACATCCACTGATCAAGCGCAGATTGAGAGGTGACCATATTAAAGTTTTCAAGATCATTAAAGGCATCGACAACAGGAATTGTAGTAAATATTTTATGATTGACTGATCAAACTACATGCATGGCAATGCCTGCAAAATCATTGGTAAATCATTCAACTCTAACGGATCCAAGAATTTCTACTTTAATCCAGTCGTCAAATTGTAGAATGGGCTTCCCCGAGATGTCATAGACTGCAACACTGTTGATTTCTTCAAAGTTCGCCTAGACAAGCACCTTGCCCTGAACCCAAGGTTAACTGTATTTGTAATTGAATAAATAATGTCTTTAGTATTGTTCGTTCAATAACGTAATATATCTTAACACCTAAAGAGCGGCCTAGGCGGTATATAATATGTAGCCACCAGCGGGGTGTTTTTTACCCAAAATAGGGCTGTTTACGTGATCATTTTCATGCCTAAATAAGACCCAGAGCATAAAACAAGTATCTATCCCTGAAAGGGCATAAACAGAGCTTTCCAATGACACCACAATGATCCTTGTATGACCGCTAGTTTTCTTGCAACAACCGCGCAACACGAGTGCAAAAATCATGTAATTCGGTACTTTCCCCATACAATTCACTATGTAGCGAGTGTGAGAGGGTGGAGGAGGGTGGGATTCATGTCAGTTTGTCCACCGTGGTGGTCTGGAGCAGTCATACGCTCGCTACTATCCTGCCACCACTTGTCTCTCTCTCTCAGCAACATTACGTGCTGAAATTGCCACACGACCTATGTCGCGCGCCGCCACATAGTCCAAATTTATTTCACTCGACATATGATGCGCGCCACCAGTTAAGGGTTAATATCATTTCCCCTGCCATGGATTAAGCCCCAGGGCAGCACTTCCTTCTCACATCTTTCCCACATTCTCTCCGAAATACTGTTGCAACTCTTGGAACAGCAGTCTTTTGGAGGGCAAGTAACCTCGAGGGGTCGTATGACCTGTTGTTGCTTGTTTGCCTTGTACTCCTTTGTACTCTCTCTTTCATACGTTGATATAAAATTCGTTAGAATATTTTCACGAGCATTGAATTGTGTATGGCAGCTGATGGCTTTTATGAATTAAAGGGAGTAAGTTGCGTGCTCCGTTTTTTGTTGGAGAGATAGAGAGAAAGAGAGAGAGGTATATTATCAACAAGCAGGCAAATATATAGATAAACAGCCAGACAGACAGATACCAACCTAATCACCATAACTCAGGTAATGATAACTCGCAATAGGTGTAGTTAACCCCTTGAGGATTATGACACGTTTTGACACTTCAGTTTGGCTATCACTAGACGATTTAATTCAGCTTAGGGTGTACTTTTGGAGCTTAGGAGTTAGTTGATGTATTATTAATCTATCTGACGCATAGATATCTTTCCTAAATTGCATAAAATCGTCTAATGATAACCAAAATAAAATATATACATTTGGTTATTTAAGGAGGTAGGGAGGGAGCTTTTAAAGGCACCAGCTTTAATGTTTCCATTTTGACTATGAAATAGGGCGAGATATCTTAAAATTGCCAAAGTGATGGGGCGAACGTCTTAAAATAGCAAAATTGATTGAGAAAACCATGAGGTAGAAGAGGGTTCACAAATTCAAAAACCTCCTTAAAAGATTAATGAGTTATCCAAAAGATGAAGAGTAATTACCGAAATATTGAAGTGAGCGGCTTTCTTGGAAGAAAATTAGACCCAAACACAAAGGGGTTGAGGTATAAAAGAAATATTAATCTACTAATACTGTTTTGATGGTGGTGTAATGGTTCAAGTGTTTAAGATGTGTAGGCTATGTGGTAACCCAGGTTCGAATCTCGGGACGAGCACATGCTTTCCTTAAATTCATTGGGAGGATTTTTGGTGTTGGGAGTCAAATTAATAAAATTAGAATATCTCAAATACATAATTCAAAATGGAAATGGCCGAGTGTTATCCAAGAATGTAAATGGACTTACAGCTTATGTTAATTATTTCATTACACTTTTAATAATTCGAAGAGTGTAAAGCTTTAAGTTAAACAGAGAAGCCTTTTATTAATTATAAAAGTGTTGTAGCATCTTGATATAATAATTATAAAACCAGTGTTCAGGTAATAGTGAAGGTTACTGCATAGTTGGACAAATGCAATAATGACAACCAAAAGTACCTGTTATGGAAAACAAATCATCAATCAATTAATATAATGTGATAAAGCCTTATATACATTGTTAGGTCTACTACACACCATAATCATCATCTGACCAATTAAGGGGAGATCTATCTATATATCTATTGCCGGACGCCTTACTCCCCTTACAAGGGTGGCCATACACAGAATGCCCCCAAGCGGACCTATTCCCTGTGAGAGGGATAACCCGAGCCAGTTTAGTGAAGGACTTACAGGATTGATCACTCAATTTAGAATCCGTCCGACTCCGAGGCCCTCTGTGTATCTTGTTAGCACTATTTTTCTACAGTGGTGTTCAGCTAATCCATCCACTAACCTGCCTTACCCTTAGGTAAGCAGTACGGATTTGTATCAGGTTTACTCCCCTAGACAAGTTGCCAACCTGTTTCCTGCCTACACCTCCACCAAGCTTAAAAAAACATCCATTATATCTGTCGAGACTCGTAAGTAACTCGACAGTTTAGGTTAAGTAAACATACTGGAAGTTCAAATTAGGCGCCAGTATTAGGCTAAGTAATAATATCTATATAAAAGATATATACTATTTCGTATTAAGTTTATATGGGTTTATTATCCATTATTATTTGAAAGAAGGATGTATGATGTCCTTGCACTGAATGAAACAAAGATGAAAGGAGAGGGAGAAGTGGATTTTGGAAACGTGATAGGTAGAAAGTCTGGAGTAGACGAGGGAGTCAGGGGGAAAGAAGGAGTGGCTATTATTGTGAAGGAGGAGTTGAGAGAGTTTATAAAAGAGTGGAAAGAGGTGTCATCAAGGTTAATGTGGGTGAGAATGCGGTTTAAGGGTGAAAGGTGGGTTTTTGTAAGTGCGTATGGACCAGGAAGTGAAAGAGAGTTAGACGAGGTAGAGGGTTTCTGGGAGGATTTGAGAGATTGTCTACAAGGGTTTGATGACAATGAAAATGTTATAGTTTTAGGGGACCTAAATGCTAGGGTAGGAAATGAGCCTGTTGAGGGAGTCATCGGTAGTTTTGGTGTGGATGGTGTAAACGAGAGTGGAGAAAGACTGAAAAATGTATGTGAAGAGTGTAGATTGAGTGTAGGTAATACGTTCTTCAAAAAAAGGCGTATACACAAGTACACCTGGCATAGACTTGTGAGGGAAGAGATTGTAGAGAGGGCATTGATGGATTATGTGCTGGTGACAAGGGAAAGATTGTGTAGACTGCTGGATGTGAATGTGATGAGAGGTGAGGCGGAGGGTATGTCAGATCATTACCTGGTGGAGGGAAAGCTAAGAGTTAAGAGTTACAGGAGAATAAGAGACAAGCGTGAAGTAAGAGAGGTAATAAAAGTTAGTGAGTTAGAGAAGAGTGAAAAAGAGAGGGAGTACAAGGAAAGACTAAATGGAAAGTGGATGGAAGTACAAAGTACAAAGGAAATCAAGCAACAACAGATCTAGTGACCCTTCTAGGCTGCTTGTCCTCCAAAACACTGAGGATCAAGTGTCCAAACAGTGGTTTAGAGTGGGTAAGGGAACATTGGAAAGGGAACTACTGCCCTGCCACTAACGTGGCAGGACTAGGAAGTTAGTAGGGGACATATGGGTTAGTAACTGAGGGGAGGATAAAGTTATTCATTTACAAACGCAGTCAGTCGCGGGTTTGATGCGAGATATTTGTCTAGGCGGAATTTAAATGAATCAACGGTGCTGCAGTCTATAACGTCTCGGGGAAGCTCATTCCACAAGTTGACAACTCGATTGAAGAAGAAATTCTTTGATTCGTGCGAGTTAAAAGATTTACCAATAATTTTGCAACCGTTTCCCCGCGTGTAATTAGATTGGTCGATAGTGAAGTACTTACTACAGTTCATATTGTCGATGCCTTTGATGATTTTGAACACTTGAATTAAGTCACCTCTTAATCTGCGCTGGGTTAAAGGAAATAGATTTAATTCTCTAAGACGCTCTTCGTATGGTTTGTTCTTTAGGCTAGGTATCATTTTGGTAACTCTACGTTGAACTCGTTCTAGCTTGTTTATATCTTTTTGGTAATAAGGGCACCAGGATTGAACGCAGTATTCCAGAAGAGGGCGGACTAAGGAATTGTAAAGGGTTAGGATAACTTCTTTGGATTTATGCTCAAATGACCTGCCTATAAAGCCAATTATTTTGTTTGCCTTCTTAACAACTTCTGAACATTGTTGACTCGGTTTTAGGTTACTCGATATTGTTACTCCCAGATCGGTTTCTCTGTTTACATTCTTAAGCTGAGTGCCATTCATCGAATAGTTTGCTTTCTCATTTAGGTAGCCGACATGTAGTACTTTACATTTATCCGCATTGAAACTCATTTGCCAAATTTGGGCCCAACATAACAATTTATCTAGATTGTGTTGCATATCGTCAACTTGTTCTTTTGAGAGTACGCTATTTGCAATTTTTGTATCGTCAGCAAATTTTGAGATTGTGCAGGTGAGACCCTCATCTATGTCGTTGATGTAAATTAGAAAGAGAATTGGTCCTAGTACCGATCCCTGGGGTACCCCGCTACTTACATTGGTCCATTTAGATGCCTTACCGTTTATGACTACCCTTTGCTTTCTGTTGCTGAGCCAATTTTCTATCCATTTCAACACACCGTCTTGTATTCCATGCGCTTTTAGTTTTAGCAGTAAACGTTTGTGGGGAACTTTGTCAAAGGCCATTTGAAAATCAAGATATATAATATCTACAGCTTTACTCTCATCGTAGAGGTTGAGGATATCGTGGAAGAAGTCTAAGAGGTTTGTTAAACAGGAACGTTTTTTACGAAAGCCGTGTTGAGTATCTTTAAGTATGTTATTTTCCTCTAAGTGATTTACGAGTCTGTCTCGTATGACCGTTTCTAGCATTTTACATACAACTGAGGTTAAGCTAATTGGACGATAGTTACTGGGTAGGGATTTGCTGCCTTTTTTGAATATCGGTGTTACGTTGGCTAGCTTCCACTGATCAGGCATAGTTCCAGACTGCAAGGATTTATTGAATAGTAATGTCAGTGGTTTGGAGAGCTCATTCTTAGCTTCCTTTAGAACTCTAGGCGAGATTGTATCAGGTCCTGGCGTTTTATTTACCTTGAGTTTATCTAAACAATTCAATACTTCTCTCTCTGTAACGGTGATATTGCTTAGAACATCTGAATTATCAATCTGAATCGGCGATGGTGTAGGGATATCACTGAGGTCTTCTGTTGTAAAAACTGATGCAAAGAAGGTATTGAGGGCATTACTCATTTGTACTTCGTCTTTGGTGTATTCTCCTTTTTCATCGACTAACGGTCCAACAGTTGAAGTAACTACTTTTTTCTTTCTGATATAACTATAGAATTCTTTCGGGTTTGTTTTACTTTGATTCGCAATATGTAACTCTAAGGTCTTTTTACTTTGCTTAACTTTTTGGCTTTGCGTCGTAGTTCTACAAATTTCACCCGTTCTTCGTCATTTTGTGAGGATTTTAATCTATCATTAGCAAATTTTTTAGCAAGCAGGCAGTTTGAAATATCTTTATTCCACCATTTGGGCTTATTATTATGGCCTGGACGCCGTATTTTCGATGGTATGCAGTCTTGCACTGCTATTAGGTAAGTGGTTTCGAATAACTTCCAAGATGTATTTATGTCGTTATTGTTAATTAAAAAGCTCCAGTCAGTTTCTTTAAACATAGCTCTAAGTTTATGGAAGTTTGCTTTCCTGAAATTAGGGACTTTTTCGATGCTACTATTTGGTTCGTTACTAGTAAACTTTAAAGTGAAAGTTATCGTACGATGGTCGCTGTTACTGAATTCATCACCAACATTCAAATTCTCTATCAATTCTTCTTTTGTTGCAAGTACAATGTCAAGAACGTTAATACCATGGGTCGGCGTTCGAACAAATTGATAAAGCGAACTCTCTTGCAAGTTCGTATACAAGTCATGTCCGGAGTGTGAAGTAAGAGTATCGCCCCACTTGGTCACAGGTAAATTAAAGTCGCCAAAAATTACGGTATCTTGTGAGTTACTTACATCTGCAATTTGTTCGTAAATTTCTCGGTCAGTTTGCACTGATTGAGCTGGAGGTCTGTATATTAACGCAAGTATTATTTTTGTACCTTTATTATTCTTTATTAGCACAAAAGATGTGTCGACGTTCACAATTTGAGGTTTTGACACGAGGGTCGGGTTAAGACTTTCTTTGATATAAAATAAAACGCCACCTCCATTTTTATTTATTCGGCTGTTCTCAAACATTACATAACCGGGAAGTGAATACTCTGCTAAAAAGTCTCTATCTTCTGTATTGAGCCAAGATTCTGTTATGCCAATCACATCATAATTTTCTGTAAACACTAGTTCCTCTAAATCTGAAAATTTATTGCGTATGCTACGAGCGTTTGCATAGAAAACCTTTAAAGTTGCGGTTTTAGAACTCGCAGAACGTTCTTTCATCGAATTTTTGGTTCTGGTCGGATCTACATTTACATTCATGGCTGTCCTCGGTCCTCGGTCGTTATCCCTGACGGTTTTGAATTTGGGTCGTGTTGGTGGAGCTTTATCCAAATTCGCGGTTCTTGACGGATTAGTATTTAATTCCTTTGTAGGTTGCCGTCCTCGCTGTCTTCGGTCCTCCTTCCTGGTTGTCCTGTGCTGAGTCGATTTCTTCTCCGAAAATCCTTCACCGCATCGTTGAGAAGACGCCCAAAACGTGCTGCTCCCACCTGGTTCAGATGAACTCCATCGTCCGAAAACAAATAGTCATCGTAGTAGAAATTGAGAGTGAGAGAGATGGAAGAGAGAGAAGTAGAGGTTGAATGGCAACAGTTTAAGGAAGGAGTGAAAGCAAGTGCAGAGGTAGTATGCGGCAAAAGGAAAATAGGAGGCAGAGGTATCAGGAAGGGAAGTGAGTGGTGGAATGATACGGTGAGAAAGGCAGTTGAGGAGAAGAGACAGTGTTTTGAGAGGGTTTTACAGGATGGTAGTGTTGAGGTATGGGAGAGGTACAAGGAGAAAAGGAGAGAGGCAAAACGGAAAATTAGAGAAGCGAAAAAAGATGCAAACGAAAGGTGGGGCCAAAGGCTGAGTGAGAATTTTGAAGAACGAAAAAAGATGTTCTGGAAGGAGGTAAATAAAGAAATGGTGAGTTGAGTGAATGGTTTGAGGTAAAGGTAGGTTTGCGACAGGGTTGTGTAATGTCACCATGGCTGTTTAATATGTTTATGGATGGTGTGGTGAGGGAGGTGAAAAGGAGGACTATGGGAAGAGGATTGGGTTTAGTAGGAAAGAATGGTAGAGATTGGGAGTTGAATCAGTTGCTGTTCGCTGATGACACAGCATTGGTGGCGGATTCTGATGAGAAACTGCAGCGGGTAGTCGAAGAGTTTAGTGTGGTTTGTGGAAGGAGGAAACTGAAGGTGAACGTCAATAAAAGTAAAGTAATGGTGTGTAATAGGGGAGAGCATAGGGTGAATCTAGATGTGAGGCTGGATGGGGAAATATTGGAACAAGTAGAGTGTTTTAAATATCTAGGAGGAACGATAAGCAGGAGTGGAGGTATGGAAGTGGAGGTAAAACAGAGAGTGTGTGAAGGAAGGAAGGTTTTCGGAGCAATGGGAAGTATGTGGAAGACGAGAAATCTCGGAGTGAAAGTAAAAAGTGCATTGTATCAAGGAATTGTTGTGCCAACAGTGATGTATGGGGCTGAAACATGGGCTCTGAAGAAAAAGGAGAAAAGAGGGCTGGATGTGATGGAGATGAGCTGCTTGAGGAGTATGTGTGGAGTTACTCGTAGAGACAGATTGAGGAATGAAGAGATACGTAGGAGAGTGGGGCAGCAGGAACATTTGTCAGCCAGAGTGGACAGAAGGGTGCTGAGCTGGTATGGTCATGTTGAACGAATGGGAGATGAAAGGCTTACAAAGAGAATATGTGAGTCAGGTACAAGGGGAGATAGAAGGGCAGGAAGACCCCCATTGAGATGGAGAGACTGTGTAAGAAAGGCTTTGGATGATAGAGGAATGACTATAGATCAGGCAGGGGAAGTGGTGGTGGACAGGAGTGAATGGAGAATGCTTGTGAATAGTTGAGTGAACACATGGTCATTTGGAGTAAGGGGTCGGGCGCAAGTTGGACTAGATAATAGTCCATCAGGCGCCTGGCCCGGGGGGACGATTAATATGAAGGGTGTGCCTGGAAGTGTGGTGGGAGGGCTTGTGGCTTTGGCTCCGCTGCATGTCTGCCTGCCGAGATCGGAACCTCTCCGGGTGGTCAGGGGCCGGGGGAGTGCTGGAGCGACCTTGGTAACCCTGGTCTCTGGGTCTTCTCCTGGGTGACCTGGATGTGTGTGAGTTTGTGTTTTTTATCTGTGTTTATTTTTTGTTTTATGTTGTTTTTGTGTTTTCCCTGTTCTTGCTCTGTCTTGAGTCGGCTACCCCCAAAATGGGGATTGGGCCTGAGCATATAGATAGATAGATAGATATCGGGATGTCATTATAATAAATCCGGTATATCTTGTAGTTAGTTAAATGACGCATTGGTAGATAAGATAACTGCGCATGCGTCATATTCGGGAACCTGAGGGTCCCTCGCTTCAAGACAAATCAGAATCGCTTTCGGTACGACCTCATCAAGATCTCCCTCTAGCCGCTCCAATGCAACCACCTGTTTCCTGCTAAGTCATCCTAATTCTTATATCTTAGTGGCCACTATATCTTCTATCTATTCCTACCACTATCATTGAGCTAGCTATCCCTATCAACCAATAAAAGTAAGTTAACTGCTGTGAGTTTATTGGTAAATTCCACTTTGTTTACTCTTGAATTCTCACAATATGGTCCTTGGTAACCTCTGACTTTTGCCTTATGCTGTCTTTTCTTTCTTCTGCTTTCCTATTGTCTACTATTTCCTAGCTTTTCATTCTTTCTGTTCCCTATTTCCGCTTCCCTGGTGTCGCCTGTAGGTTTGGGGGCTGGGGTTTATTGTCTTTGGCCTAATTTCCGACGGGTCCCGCTTATTTTGCCCGACCATATGGGCCGCCGCCAGCCGATGTACCACCCATTTTTCCTGGTGGTAACTTTGCCCAAGGGGGGGCTAGGGTGGACACTAGCGCGTCTTCTGCGGCCTGGGAGAGCCACGTCATCAATAATTAGGTGGTAGGCTATAGGCTAGGTATAATTGAAAAAATTAAATTCATGTTAAGTAGTATTATAAAGGTTAACTTGAATTTGTTTGGTCTTAACTAAATTTAAAGGGGGTAATTACCACAAACATTTTGGGCTAGCCTAGTTTAATATATGTTTACAATTTAAATTGGCTTGTTATATACCCTTTTGGCCTCCCTTCCTTAGTGTGCTCTAACAACATTTTGCCGCATATTATGTAAGGTTCATTACTTTAGTGAGTGGAGATGGTGCATTCGTTAACTTTTATTATAGGCGCTTTGCATCTTAGCCTATTTCCCTCATTATTGCCGTACACCAACAAAATTGCCGCATTTAATATAAGGTTTACCTTTTAAATTTAAGTGTGGAGATATTTATGCGTTCGTTTACTTTTATTATTGTGTTCCGCGTCATATTTCCCGCTTATTGCCCTACCCCGGCATCATACATTTAATTAATTTATGTTTAAGTCGGGGTTCCCTATATCTTACCTTTATTGGCGTCAGCTAACTTTCTGAGTGCGCTTTACGTCCATATAGGTAAGATATAGTATTATTCTATTCTATTTCCTGTGTATTGCCATCATGTCGTTGACACTATCCCAGTACAAGCGATGCAAGGGGGGTATCAAGAGTGGTTTGACTAGGATCACCAAAGATATTGCTACATTTTTGGTTGATGCAGATAATGATGCGATTGAGGCTAAATTGGCTTCGGTTTTAAGACAGCTCGAAGACTTAAATTTATGTCGCCGTGAAATGGAAACGCTCTATGAAGATGACGCTGAGTATTTCGCGGACATAGAAACAGACGTGGATTATATAGAGTGTCTTGATAAAGTTATCCTCCTCCTCAAAGGTAAGCTAAAACACAAGGAGCCAAATCGTGCTGCAGTTAACAAAAATGCCGGTATAAGATTGCCGAAAATAACCCTTCCTGTGTTTGACAGTGATCCCACTCTATGGCTGGGATTCTGGGATATGTTCCACTGTAGTGTCCACAGCAATGCGGAGCTCAGTGACATCCAAAAATTCACCTACTTAAGAGGTCAACTGAATGGCGAGGCAAAACAAATCATTGAAGGTTTCGCAATTGAGGGAGCCAGCTACCAAACAGCGGTTGCCCTTCTAAAGAAAGCCTATGGGCGCAGGGATAGAATTAAGGTGGCACATATAACTAACCTTACTACGTTGAACCCTCCCTCTTACAATGTCGAGGAACTAAAGAGTTTCTATGCTAGTTTTGAAAGTACACTGAGGTCAATAGAGACCCTACAAATTACCCTTAATGAAGCTAGTGTTGTGATTCTCATGAATAAATTGCCATCCCCACTATAGGAAACATTAAAGAGAACTTTAGGTGAAGAAGGTCTGGACCTAGAAAGGTTTGTCCAGGCTTACCAGACAGAAGTGTTCAACATGGAAAGTGTAACAGAACAGACTACACCACACATACCAGTTGCTTCAGCATCCTTTGCGGTGCAGGAGGCCTCGGTGTGAAGGAAGGGTTGCAATTGTGCGAAGGGGCACATGCATGGTTTAAGTGTCTCAAATTCAAAACCAGTACTCTGAAAGTAAAACGCGCAAAGCAACTCAACCTTTGCACCGGGTGCTTATCTTCAACCCACGGGAGCAATGGTTGTGTGAACCCTGACATACGCAGCTGCAAGTTCTGTCAAAACAGACACTACCATATCCTCCGTCAGTCCAGATCTCAATGGGACGGTGCAAAGAAGGAGCAAAAACCTCAACAGGTAACAAAGACCAAGACGCAAACTACCACGATGTCTGTGTCGTCAAAGAAGATTAGTATTATCCTCCCAACTGTAATGCTGCCAACAGTTAAGGAATCAAGAGGAACAGTCAAGATGAGAACACTGCTGGATCAGTGCTCACAGCGCACTTTCATTTTAAATTCCACTCTAGACTCGATCCATTATATAAAGGTGAGTGATGAAGAGCTAGAGTTGCGAGGGTTTACCGGAGCATATGAGAGCAGAAAGTACCCAGTAGTGTCCTTCAAATACAAGTTCCGGGGCAGAAACTATCCTCTACAAGCAGTTGTGGTAGAAACTCTCCCGGATCACAAAGGATCAGAATGCCTTGAAGCAGACATGAGAGTCTTGCGAAACAAAGGTTTCAAATTAGCTGATCCTCTAATGACACAGACATCTCGACTTGATTTGTTGGTTGGTGCCGATTATTATTATGACTTACTGCGGCCAGGGTACAAAAACGAGGGTGACATAATTATGTTGCCCACTAAATTTGGTTATGCACTAAGTGGCTCCTGCCATAATGACAAGTCTAGCGCCCAAGTAGAGGTAGTTACAATTTTGAAAGTTGCGGTCACCCCGATGGATCAATATAATTATATCGACGGCATCAAGTAATCCATGTCATAATGAATTAAAATGTATGTGGGAACTGGATCATCTAGGAATTTCTCCAAACGAAGATTCAAAGGAAAACATGACTGCGTTGGACATATACAAGGAGACAGTAACATACTCTGCACAGAATCAGCAATATGAAGTCAGACTGCCATGGAACCAACATAAAGAGAAGCTGCCTTCTAATTATGGTTTAGCAGCGGGTCGCCTAAGGGGTCTGCAGAAGCGTTTCAAGCAAGAACCTGTCTATTGTAGTCACTACACCAACGTTATCCAAGATCAACTTAATCGTGAATTTATTGAAGAGGTTCCTTTCGGTGTTACTGAAAACAGTCATTATTTGGCACATCACGGAGTCACCAAGAATAGCACAACGATGCCCGTTTGTATTGTGTACGACTGTTCCGCTAGTATTGGCAAAGGCAGGCCAAGTCTTAATGACTGCCTTTACACAGGGCCATCACTGGTGCCAGATCTAGCAAAAATATTACTGCGATTCAGGGTACACAAATATGCCTGGATAAGTGACATCGAGAAGGCCTTTCTCATGTTGAGACTTCATGAAGAAGATCGTGACTACACCCAATTTCTATGGCCAAAGGATCCCTTGGATTTATCTTCACCCTTACTTTGCTACCGATTTAAGGTAGTGTTGTTCGGGGCGACTTGCTCACAGTTTCTTCTTAATGCCACTATCTTAAAACATCTTTCCATTATTAAAGAGGATCCCGGAGTTGTGGAGGCTATTAAGGAAGGTTTGTACAGCCTCCAGGGTACAGGCAGTGATGAAGAGACTGTCGTTAAGCGTTACTGGGATGCCCAAAGAATAATATCTCAAGCACATTTATATCTCAGAGAATGGGCTACCAATAGTCCTCAACTGCGTGACCTCCTGCAATTGGATGGTGTTGCTGCCAAGAATCAAGAGCGAGTGAAGACATTAGGACTCTTATGGTTTCCTGACTCTGATCTGTTGACGTTCAACGCTAGTCTCCCAGAGACCAATAAGGCAACAAAGAGAGAGTGCTTAAGAGTGGCGGCACAACTGTTCGATCCACTCGGTGTACTACTGCCCAGAAATTTCTTACAGCAATTATAGAGACTGAAACTAGATTGGGACGATCCTCTACCTGACGACTGCGCTACCGAATGGTCTACAATTACCAAGGACCTGCACCACTGCTGTGACTTTACATATCCTCGGAGGACGGTATATGCTGATTCAGTGGAACTTCATGCGTTTAGCGATGCAAGTGGTGTCGCCTATGGCACTGCAATATATTTTGTGAGCCCGGAACATAGCAGTCTGGTCATCGCTAAGGCTAAGGTCGCTCCCATAAGATCCATAACAATACCAAGACTAGCGCTAACTGCTGCTTTGCTAGCCGCCAGATTAATCAAATTTGTGGAGGAAGCCTATCATAAAATTGTGAAAGTCAACAAAATTGTATTATGGTGCGACAGCCAGGTTACATTGCATTGGTTGCGTAGTATGAAGAAGCTTCCAGTGTATGTCGCAAACCGAGTTGACGAAATAAAATCCCTTCTTCCGACTGTAGACTTCCGGTACGTGTCCTCTAAAGAAAACCCTAGTGACTTACTGTCTAGAGGTGTTTCGGCAAAACATCTGGAATCTTCTGCATTTTGGTGGGAGGGACCCGGCCCATGTGGCTCCGAAACAAAGACGAGTGGCCAGAAGATATAATACCAGATGACCCAACGCCCAAGGTAACTAGCCAAGTCATTGGGACCAATGATAAACAAGACACACAGTTATGGAACTGGGAAAAATATGACGGTTATGATAAATTAATTAAATAAATTATTTCGGATAGTTGCATGGACTATTCGATACAAGAATAATTTGAAGGCAAAAATTAAAGGGACGTCTCCTACAGACAGTGCCCTCCTCAGCATAAAGGAGCTAAAAGTAGCAGAAAAGATTATAGCTCAAAGAGTCCAGCAGGAATGCTTCCCAAAGGAGTACGAGATGCTGTCTGGTGACAAGGGTACTCGCAATAATTTAGTAAACCAATTAGGATTTGTCATGAAAGGAGGATTAATTGTATGTGAAGGTAGATTGAAGTTAGCGGCTCTTCCGGATTCAATGAAATATCCGATACTACTGCCTTCCAAACATCCTTTCACTACCATGCTCATCAATATGTGTCATCGTGTCTGTTGTCACTATGGAGTTAATCACGTGGTCGCATATATACGGCAAAGGTGGTGGATTCCTAAGATAAGACAAGCGGTAAAACAAGTGACCAGTAAGTGTATAACCTGTCGTAAAATACAGGGTAATACCTACGCGAAAGCTAGAGTACCTCCTCTACCAGACATCAGGACTACTCCTAGAGATCCCTTCGAGGTCACGGGGGTTGATTATACAGGAGCAATTCCTGTCCGGGGCTCACACAACAACACGGCTTATTTGCTTTTATTTACGTGCGCTACTACAAGAGCAATCCACATTGAAGTAGTTAGCAATATGACCTGTGACAGCTTTATCCATGCGTTCCAGAGATTTTGTAGTAGGCAGGGATTTCCGAAGATAATGTTAAGCGACAATGCTGCTACATTTGTGGGAGCTTCCAGACACTTGGAAGACATCCAAAGCGATCCCAGTCTTCAGGCTCATCTTGCCGAAATCCGATGTGAATGGCGTTTTATCCCAGCACGTGCGCCTTGGTTCGGGGCTATTTGGGAGAGAGCCATAGGTATTGTGAAGGCTGGGCTTAAAAAGGTACTAGGTTGTGCTCTAGTCTCCTTCGAGGAACTAACTACTGTCCTATTGGAGCTGGAGGCTACCGTGAATGATCGCCCTTTAACATATGTCTCGGGTGATCTGGAGGACCCTTGCCCTATTACTCCATCCATGCTGGTTAAAGGTCATAGACTTTGTGACTTCCCAAAGGACCTAATTCAGCTAGATAAGCTGCAGGATCCTAGTTACGATAGTAAAGCAGCGATACACAGCAGGTACAATTACATCAATAAATTGATCCGGGACCTATGGAGGCGTTGGTCTAGTGAATACTTGGCATCACTACGAGAAGCCTGTAAGACTAAAAGAGGCTCATCAAACAGTGTATGGCCAAGGATAAATGACATCGTGCTTATACATGACGAGGGACCTCGTGTCCTTTGGAAACTTGGTAGGGTAGTTAGACTCTATCCCGGATGAGATGATCTGGTTAGTGTGGTTCAGATTGGAACAAAGACTGGCCTGACCACTCGACCCATCGTCAAGTTGTATCCATTGGAACAGGAAATCGAAAGCATTTCGATCCCTCGACCGGCGGTCACTGGTGATGGTGCTAGCTCTCACGACTCCACCCCCATGTCACCAGCGGTCGCTGGACCATCTGCCAGTAACGATCCTGTTGGAAGATTACCTCTTCGCCGAGCCGCTGTTAGCTCTTCACAGCTTTGGAGATCTAACATCGCTGCGGGAATATTGTAGATAATGTATATATTGGTGGTGGGAATGTGTCGAGACTCGTAAGTAACTCAACAGTTTAGGTTAAGTAAACATACTGGAAGTTAAAATTAGGCGCCAGTATTAGGCTAAGTTATATATCTATATAAAAGATATATATTCTATTTAGTATTAAGTCTTTATGGGTTTATTATCCATTATTATATCGGGTTGTCATTAAAATAAATCCGGTATATCTTGTAGTTAGTTAAATGACGCATTGGTAGATAAGATAACTGCGCATGCGTCATATTCGGGAACCTGAGGGTCCCTCGCTTCAAGAAAAATCAGAATCGCTTTCGCTACGACCTCATCAAGATCTCCTTCTAGCCGCTCCAATACAACCACCTGTTTCCTGCTAAGTCATCCTAATTCTTATATCTTAGTGGCCACTATATCTTCTATCTATTCCTACCACTATCATTGAGCTATCTATCCTTATCAACCAATAAAAGTAAGTTAACTCTTGTGAGTTTATAGGTAAATTCCGCTTTGTTTACTATCGAATTCTCACAATATCCCCCATTCTAGATAAATGTGTAAATTTTTCGGTAGAAAAATGTTAAGGCAGGTTCTTCCAAAATTACTGGCTCACTATCGTTCGCCAGGAAAGAAATTGACGCCTAAATAGCACGAACGGTCTTAACTCACTGAGCACCAGCTAATAAATAATAAAAACACACTGTAGGACCAGCAGATTTTCGTTTTTTTTCTCCTAAAAAACACTCACCTCGGTCATTTGGGGGTCCTAGGGGGGGGGGGGGGGGCCCTCAACCATCAGCTGGTGCCGGGCGCTCTTCAAACATCCCGCGCCGGCAAACCACAGCTGGGCAAGGCAGCATTGCAGATATACGATGCATCCAGTTTTCGAGTGACGGTTATTTACACCACCCGAGCATCGTGTGTCCCTTCATAGTTCATATATTAGTAAGATGTATTACATAATGTCATTGTAAGTGAAGTTACAGTGTGATAAGTGCATAGATTCAAGTTTTATCAATGTCGACGAGTGGCAAGCCCCGCGCGCGTCCTGGTTACCATGGTGACCGGCAGCCATCTTGGCCCATAACGCACGCACGTACAGAAGGCCAGCTGACTGACGCCCGACTACCCTCCACTCACTTTCACTTTTATTATGCCTCTCTCACACACTGTTTATTGATTTTATACTTTATCGTATGTTTTATAGTTAGAATATGAGTTTTATACATTGTTTTAGGCACTTTTGACTTAGAAATATGGGTTTTGACATTGTATTTGAGAATGTGGGAGGTGGTGGTGAAGGCAGGCGTGGGGGAAGACCACGTAAGCGGCACTTGTCAATATGACACACTCTCAGCTCGTCTTTTCTGACCCCTACGATGGCCTGGCGGAATTTTGAGGAATGCCTTGGGGTCGGGGTCATCCTCCTCCTCCTCTTTTCCACTTGGTGGGGAGTCAACTATGTCATGGGGAGCACTAGGGGAAAGATACACACTCTATTCCCTTTGTTCCAACATCGCGAGGTGACGAGGTAGGTCAGAAACTTGTGAAGTCAACAGAACAATACAAATTGGAATCCTCAAGCTACCATCGGGCAAAAGTAAATAAGGTTGACAGTGCCGACGCACCCTATGCGGCTCTGGGGCTTAGCGTTACATACATTGCCGATGCATACGCTGCAGCTTTGGGGTCCAGTGGGTTAATTTTGACAAAGAAATGGGGCGAATTATCTTAAAATCGACAAACTAATGAGCCGAACGTCATAAAATCTGAAAAATAATGGGGCTAAACACGAGGAACAAGGGGGACCAGAAAAACGGCCCATCTTCCCTTAACCCTTAACTAGCGGCCCACAACATAAGTCGAGTATACTAAATTTGGACTATCTGGTGGCGCGCGACATAGGTCGTGTGGCAATTTCAGCACGTAATGTTGCTGAGAGAGAGAGACAAGTGGTGGCAGGAGAGTAGCGAGCGTATGACTGCTCCAGACCACCGCGGCGAACCTACTGACACGAATCCCACCTCCTCCCTCCCTCTCTCACTCGCTACATACTGAATTGTATGGGGAAAGTACCGAATTACATTCTTTTTGCACTCGTGTTGCGCGGTTGTTGCAAGAAAACTAGCGGTCATAAAAGGATCGTTGTGGTGTCATTGGAAAGCTCTGTTTATGCCCTTTCAGGGATAGATATTTGTTTTACGTTCTGGGTCTTATTTAGGCATGAAAATGATCACATAAACAGCCCTATTTTGGCTAAAAACACCCCGCTGGTGGCTACATATTATTTACCGCCTAGCCCGCCAATAAGGTGTTAATATAGTGCAAAACAAGCCATAATGCTAAATGTAGTAGACTTATTTGGCCATCCAACGATTGTGAGTTGTTTATTATAATATGAATGTTTGTACTAATGTTTAATATCAGAATCACTGTTCGTCTGCATATTAATCTAAAGAAGCTTCCCAAGGCAAGACCAAAAGACAGTGTAGGAACATAATAATATATCAATTAAAAGCAATGGAAATGTTAGTAACCTCGTATAATATACTGTACATGCATTGATATTGCATATTTTTTCTATTCAAATAGATTATAAAGTTATCTCAATCTTAAATGTAATCTTATACTAAAATTTCATCTTATCATGGTTGATTTCCAAGTCAAGTGATTAGCATTAAAGTTAGGAAAAGAAGAGCACACGCCAGGAGAGGATTCCCTTAAAATCCACAATATAATCGGTAATGCATTTTAATCCGTTCAGTACTAGTTCCATCCTTTTCATGTTCTGCTAGCTAATACTAGACGATTATATTCTGCTTAGGAAAGTCTCCTAGCAGAAAAGAAGTGGAATGCGATAAATGTAGGGAAGTAGCTATTAAAGGTCCTAAAATCATTTGTGAAATATGTGAATCACTCATAACAAGAAAACAAAGGATCCTAAACTGTGTTAAGTGTAAAACTGTAGCTCACATGAAGTGCATCTCTAAGAAGACCAACAGTGAAGAACGGGAATTCCTATGCAACATGTGTGCCTTGCATTCATTACCGAATATTAATGTAAATTAACCAAGTATTAACAACTCAGAATCCAGCCAGGACACATTCAAAATCAAAGATGAATACAGAGTGTTCACCAACAAAGGGCTCCATCTTATCCACATTAACGCCAGAGCAATGTACCATAAATTGTCAGAAATAAACTTGTTAGCTAATAAGGCCAAAGCTTCAATAATTGCAATCACAGAAACCTGGCTGGATTCAAGTATAAACGATGGTGAAATAAACATTCAAGGTTTCAACATGGTTAGGAATGATCGCAATAGGCAAGGGGGAGGAGTATGTCTGTATGTAAAAAACAACCTTACACACACAACTAGGACCGACCTCCATGTAGAAAATCACGAAGCTCTGTGGATCGACCTACACCTGCCGAGGACAAGACCCATCACAATTGGGGTGTGCTATAGACCACCAGACGACACACAATTCTTGACCAAATTTGAACGAACTTTGTCATCGCTAGACCCTCGGAATGAATCCATTATACTAGGGGATTTTAACCTGTGTTACAAACAACGAAATAATAGGCTTGTACGAGAATATAGGCACATACTGACAATGCACAATCACAAACAACTCATCACAACCCCCACACGTATGTCTGAGAACACTGCCACAATATTAGACCACATAAACTGTAACAGAGGGGACAAAATATCCCAATCAGGGGTTATACAGACTGGGATAAGTGATCACTTCATCACATATTGCACACGGAAAACCACAAAAATTACCCTAGAGAATCACAAGGTTATCAAAACAAAGGTCACTCAGAAACTACAACAAAGAAACATTTCTGGACATTTTATAGAATACAGACTGGTCTCCAGTGTTTGGAAGTACAAACGTTAATGATGCATGGGTTGGCTTCAGAACCATCATCACAAACATCCTAGACGAAATAGCTCCTCTGAAAGACATACGAATTAAAGCAAGGTCAGACCCATGGATCAACAATGACATACTACACCATCTGGAACACAGAGACAATCTGTTAAAAAGGCTAGTGAAACATAGACAGGATCAAGGTCTGAAACATGAGTTCAACAGGGCCAGGAATAAACTAAGTAAAAAATCAAATCAGCAAAAACTAATTATTTCCACAATAAGGCAGAGGAATATCAGAATAACCCAAAGAAACTATGGAGGCACCTAAAAACAACAGGCTACAGCAACAAGGCAAGGGATTCGTCTAACACTAATATTGCTCTCAACATTAATGATCAGGTTTGCCACGATAAACGACAAATTTCAACCTATTTCAACACCTTCTTCACCTCCATAGCAAACACACTTGCACAGAACCTACCGCAACCTCTCAATAAATACACGACAACAACGGCCACCTTTCGAAATTTCTACAGAGATAAAGGCATACACCCGAACACATTTGGATTGCAAAATGTTTCACCAAAATACACTTTTGACGAGCTCTCTAACCTAAATGTACATAAAAGCACAGGACCAGACAAAATTCCTGCCAAATTTGTACGAGATGGAGCCATTGGTATAGCAGGTCCCCTAACCCACATCATCAACCTGTCAATTAACACCAACACTGTACCTGCTGAACTGAAGGAAGCTATCGTAACCCCTCTATTCAAGAAAGGAAATAAACTAGAAGTTGGCAACTACAGACCAGTTAGCATATTATGTATTGTATCTAAAATCTTTGAAAGAGCGGTATACACCCAAATTGAACACTACCTCAAAGAAAATTATCTATTTTATAAGTTTCAATCAGGTTTCAGATGCATGTACTCGACTGACTCCTGTCTCATCCACTTAACAGATCACATTCGTAAAGAAATGTCTAAAGGTAACTACACCGGCATGGTTCTTCTTGATCTACAAAAAGTGTTTGACACAGTAGACCATGATATCCTATGTAATAAACTACAAGCAATTGGCATTGGGTCTGTGAACTGGTTTAAATCTTATCTTAGTGGTAGAACACAAAGAGTCAAAATTGATGATAATATATCTGATCCTATGCCAATTAACTGTGGGGTCCCGCAGGGAAGAATCCTTGGTCCCTTACTCTTTCTCTGTTATGTGAACGACATGGAACTGAGCGTCTCGTGTAAATTATTACTGTATGCTGACGACAGCGTGCTTCTGGTTTCAGGAAAAGACCCAATAAGTATTGCCGCTTCACTTTCCAAAGAACTAGAATCATGTAGTGTATGGCTAGTGGACAATAGACTATCTCTTCACCTGGGCAAGACGGAAGCCATCTTATGTGGGACAATACGCAAACTGAAAGACATTGTGGGCTTCTCGGTCAACTGTAATGATATTCCTATAACAACAGTATCACAAGTTAAATATCTCGGACTAAAACTGGACTCGAGTTTGTCAGGTGAAACAATTTTGGAATCTATCCTGTGTAAGTGTAGAGCACGTATAAAATACCTGTATAGACAGGTGGGATGCTTGCCAGCGGCGACCAAAAAGACCCTTTGCCAAGCGCTTGTTCAATGTCATTTTGACTATTCTGTGTCATCCTGGTACTCTGCATCATCTAAATCAGCACAGCACAAACTTCAGGTCACTCAAAATAAAATGGTTAGGTTCATGCTGAACCTAGGACCCAGATCACATGTTGGCCAGGAACAACTTCAGTCACTAGGTATGCTCAATGTCTCTGACAGGGCCAAACAAATCAGGCTCACTAATGCCTTCAACATTTTCTATGACAGAGCTCCAGAGTATCTTAACACCTTTAGAGCGGCCTATGCGGTTTATTTATATGTACCGCCCAGCGGGGTGTTTTTAGCCAAAATAGGGCTGTTTACGTGATCATTTTCATGCCTAAATAAGACCCAGAACGTAAAACAAGTATCTATCCCTGAAAGGGCATAAACAGAGCTTTCGAATGACACCATAACGATCCTTTTATGATGGCTAGTTTTCTTGCAATAACCGTGCAACGCGAGTGCAAAAAGCATGTAATTAGCCACTTTCCCGATACAATTCCGTATATAGCGAGTGAGAGAGGGAGGAGGGAGGTGGGATTCGTGTCAGTAGGTTCGCCGCGGTGGTCTGGAGCAGTCATACGCTCGCTACTCTCCTGCCACCACTTGTCTCTCTCTCTAAGCAACATTACGTGCTGAAATTGCCACTCGACCTATGTCGAGCGCCGCCACATAGTCCAGCTTTATTTAACTCGACTAATGTTGCTCGCCGACATTTAGGGGTTAAGAGTGATTTTGTTAAAGCAAATGAGAGGAGTGGACATAATGCAAGAAACAGGATGTTTAATTTTAAGGTCCCGAGAATCCAAGGACAGGGTAAGCAAACATTCTTCTTCACTGCCAGCAAAGACTGGAACGACCTACCCCAGTCAGTCCGTGAAAAGAGAACACTGTATTCCTTCAGACGTAGCCTGAAGGAACACCTGAACCGGACAGCTGCGAGAAGGGAGCACCAAGATTATGTCTACTACTAAATACGACATAAGAGATAGGCAAACCAAACTGAAATTATTACTGATTACGGATTACTGATATTTACCATAGGATGTAAGGTATCTTAAAATAACCCCCTTGAAATACTTTCTCTAAAGTATCTATTTCTTTTATCCTCCCCTTTTCCCCAGCTAACCTAATCCCACAAGGACCCCAATGGAAATACGCCTAACGGCCTTATTGGGCTATCCTTAGTTGGAATTATGCAAAGCTGGTACATGTCATATTTGTAACATACTATGTGGTACCAACTCTGTAAATTGCTAACTGAATAAATATTATTATTATTATTATTATTCTCCAGCAATTAACAGGCTTCGAACTATCTTAATTCAGCCTTTTTACCATCACAGATCCTTCTTAAGCTACAAAAAATCGTCTAAAAAAAGCTTGAATAAAATAAAATAGACGTCGCCGGTACAGAAGGGGTTACATAGGCTTATATAAACGCATGCATAACAGACATGTCATCCTTTTGGTAGTGATATGCAAGAGGGGAATCCCAACTGCAATACAGCATTTATGTAGATCGGACAAAGCTCCACAAAACCATACAACACCCACCATGGATTATTAGGTCAAGTACCCAATTACTATCAATAATTCCCTTGTAAAACTACTGGCGTATATTGTACTTGTGGCTAATTAATCTGAAATTTGCACTGCCTTCATAATTATATGTGATGAAAATATAATGTTATAATGGTCTCAGTGATCATTGCGAAGTGTGTTAATTACAGCTCAAGCAATCAAAGGCTGTACGTTGGTAAAACTGTGTGTGTGTGTGTGTGTGTCTGTGTTATTCACCTACGATCTTGAGGATCCTTGAGAATCTCTTACCAGCTATTACCCTCCTGGAAGAGAGCTAAGAGCTCATAATGTCCGATCTGTGGGTAAGGCAGAGACCTTTTTCACACACCACACTCCTGGGCAGCGAGGTCACAACTCCTCAAATTACGCATCCGGTACCTATTATCTGCTAGGTCAATAGAGACTACAACATGAAAGGAGACACGCTCAAATTGTCTACACCCGGCCGAGGATTCAAACCCTGGACTTCTCGATTATGAGTCAAGCGCGCTACCTTTGCGCTACTGGGGCGTGTATGTGTGTGTGTTCAATCTAACCATCTACTGGATGTAGGCGTTCCAGTATTCTTAAACTATAGGCGAAGTTTTTTTATGAATAGCTACACAGATTGAGTGAGGTAGGACAGTCATGCATACACACATCACCAACTGTGTCATGGATGGTACTGCTATGTTTTGGTTCCTAGAAGTTGTGAGGCAGGACACTCATTCATACACATGTCACCAGCTGTGTCATGGATGGTACTGCTATTTTTTGGTTCCTAGATGTTGTGAGGCAGGATAGTCCTTCATACACACGTCACCATCTGTGTCATGGATAGTACTGCTATGTTTTGGTTCCTAGATATTGTGAGGCAGGATAGTCATTCATACACACGTCACCATGGGTCGTCTCCTACATGAAGCAGTCCACAGCCATGGATCAAAAAACGCCATCCGAGAAGAAGCAGCAGTGACATAAATCATCCAACGCCAAGAAAAAAACAGAGGCAACCGAGGACCACCAGCGATAAGGACCGAAGACAGCGAGGACCGAGGACAGCCATGAACATAAATGTAGATCCGACAAGAACCAAAAATATTATTAAAGAGCGTTCCGTGAGTTCTAAATTAACAAATTTAAAGGTTTTCTATGCAAACGCTCGTAGCATACGAAATACATTTTAAGATTTAGAGGAGCTAGTGTTTACAGAAAATTATGATGTGATTGGCATAACAGAATCTTGGCTCAATACAGAAGATAGAGACTTTTTAGCAGAGTATTCACTTCCCGGTTATGTAATGTTTGAGAAAAGCCGAATAAATCGAAATGGAGGTGGCGTTTTACTTTATATCAAAGAAAGTCTTAACCCTACCCTCTTGTCAAAACCTCAAATTGTGAACGTCGACACATCTTTTGTGCTAATAAAGAATAATAAAGGTACAAAAATAATACTTACATTAATATACAGACCTCCAGCTCAATCAGTGCAAACTGACCGAGAAATTTACGAACAAATTGCAGATGTAAGTAACTCACAAGATACCGTAATTTTTGGCGACTTTAATTCAAGTGGGGCGATACTACGGACATGACTTGTATACGAACTTGCAAGAGAGTTCGCTTTATCAATTTGTTCGAACGCCGACCCGTGGTAATAACGTTCTTGACATTGTACTTGCAACAAAAGAAGAATTAATAGAGAATTTGAATGTTGGTGATGAATTCAGTAACAGCGACCATCGTACGATAACTTTCACTTTAAAGTTTACTAGTAACGAACCAAATAGTAGCATCGAAAAAGTCCCTAATTTCAAGAAAGCAAACTTCCATAAACTTAGAACTATGTTTAAAGAAACTGACTGGAGCTTTTTAATTCACAATAACGACATAAATACATCTTGGAAGTTATTCGAAGCCACTTACCTAAAAGTAGTGCAAGACTGCATACCATCGAAAATACGGTGTCCTGGCCATAATAATAAGCCCAAATGGTGGAATAAAGATATTTCAAACTGCCTGGTTGCTAAAAAATTTGCTAATGATAGATTAAAATCCTCACAAAATGACGAAGAACGGCTGAAATTTGTAGAGCTACGACGCAAAGCCAAAAAGTTAATTAAGCAAAGTAAAAAGACCTTAGAGTTACATATTGCGAATCAAAGTAAAACAAACCCGAAAGAATTCTATAGTTATATCAGAAAGAAAAAAGTAGTTACTTCAATTGTTGGACCGTTAGTCGATGAAAATGGAGAATACACCAAAGACGAAGTACAAATGAGTAATGCCCTCAATACCTTCTTTGCATCAGTTTTTACAACAGAAGACCTCAGTGATATCCCTACACCATCGCCGATTCAGATTGATAATTCAGATGTTCTAAGCAATATCACCGTTACAGAGAGAGAAGTATTGAATTGTTTAGATAAACTCAAGGTAAATAAAACGCCTGGACCTGATACAATCTCGCCTAGAGTTCTAAAGGAAGCTAAGGATGAGCTCTCCAAACCACTGACATTACTATTCAATAAATCCTTGCAGTCTGGAACTATGCCCGATCAGTGGAAGCTAGCCAACGTAACACCGATATTCAAAAAAGGCAGCAAATCCCTACCCAGTAACTATCGTCCAATTAGCTTAACCTCAGTTGTATGTAAAATGCTAGAAACGGTCATACGAGACAGACTCGTAAATCACTTCGAGGAAAATAACATACTTAAAGATACTCAACACGGCTTTCGTAAAAAACGTTCCTGTTTAACAAACCTCTTAGACTTCTTCCACGATATCCTCAACCTCTACGATGAGAGTAAAGCTGTAGATATTATATACCTTGATTTTCAAAAGGCCTTTGACAAAGTTCCCCACAAATGTTTACTGCTAAAACTAAAAGCGCATGGAATACAAGACGGTGTGTTGAAATGGATAGAAAATTGGCTCAGCGACAGAAAGCAAAGAGTAGTCATAAATGGTAAGGCATCTAAATGGACCAATGTAAGTAGCGGGGTACCCCAGGGATCGGTACGAGGACCAATTCTCTTTCTAATTTACATCAACGACATAGATGAGGGTCTCACCTGTACAATCTCAAAATTTGCTGACGATACAAAAATTGCAAATAGCGTACTCTCAAAAGAACAAGTTGACGATATGCAACACAATCTAGATAAATTGTCATGTTGGGCCCAAATTTGGCAAATGAGTTTCAATGCGGATAAATGTAAAGTACTACATATCGGATACCTAAATGAGAAAGCAAACTATTCGATGAATGGCACTCAGCTTAAGAATGTAAACAGAGAAACCGATCTGGGAGTAACAATATCGAGTAACCTAAAACCGAGTCAACAATGTTCAGAAGTTGTTATGAAGGCAAACAAAATAATTGGCTTTATAGGCAGGTCATTTGAGCATAAATCCAAAGAAGTTATCCTAACCCTTTACAATTCCTTAGTCCGCCCTCTTCTGGAATACTGTGTTCAATCCTGGTGCCCTTATTACCAAAAAGATATAAACAAGCTAGAACGAGTTCAACGTAGAGTTACCAAAATGATACCTAGCCTAAAGAACAAACCATACGAAGAGCGTCTTAGAGAATTAAATTTATTTCCTTTAACCCAGCGCAGATTAAGAGATGACTTAATTCAAGTGTTCAAAATCATCAAAGGCATCGACAATATGAACTGTAGTAAGTACTTCACTATCGACCAATCTAATTACACGCGGGGAAACGGTTGCAAAATTATTGGTAAATCTTTTAACTCACACGAATCTAAGAATTTCTTCTTCAATCGAGTTGTCAACTTGTGGAATGGGCTTCCCCGAAACGTTATAGACTGCATCACCGTTGATTCATTTAAACTCCGCCTAGACAAATATCTCGCATTAAACCCGCGACTGACTGCGTTTGTAAATGAATAACTTTATTTTATCCCCCCCTCAGTTACTAACCCATCTGTCCCCTACTAACTTCCTAATCCTGCCACGGACATTAGTTCCAGGGCAGTAATTCCCTTTCCAATGTTCCCTTACCCACTCTAAACCACTGTTTGGACACTTGATCCTCAGTGTTTTGGAGGACAAGCAACCTAGAAGGGTCACTATATCTGTTGTTGCTTGATTTCCTTTGTACTCCTTTGTACCCTTTGTACCATCTGTGTCATGGATGGTACTGCTATGTTTTGGTTCCTAGATGTTGTGAGGCAGGATAGTCATTCATACACACGTCACCATCTGTGTCATGGATAGTACTGCTATGTTTTGGTTCCTAGATGTTGTGAGGCAGGACAGTCATTTATACACACGTCACCAGCTGTGTCATGGATGGTACTGCTATGTTTTGGTTCCTAGATGTTGTGAGGCAGGACATTCATTCATACACACGTCACCAGCTGTGTCATGGATGGTACTGCTATGTTTTGGTTCCTAGATGGTGTGAGGCATGACAGTCATGCATACACACGTCACCAGCTGTGTCATGGTACTGCTATGTTTTGGTTCCTAGATAGTGTGAGGCATGTTACGACTGACAGTAGAGGCTTCTAGTCCTTGGACTAACACAGACAACTAAATACTCAGCACCTCCGTAGCCTCAACTCGTAACACAGCCATTCGCAACAGAACAGAGCTCATTCGCAACTTCCAGGCTCTCTGGATACCAAAGGTGCACACAATCCCCCAACTGGTTCTGTTATACAAACAATGCAAAAACTGGAACTCCTAGCTGTGGTGAACAGATATCTTGAGCCACAACTATCATCAACACTCAGTACCGAATGGCAATACTGAGGAGGATCCTTAGTACTTATATTCTTTTCTCGACTATACTACTGAAGTGGGGGATAAATCGACAGTTATTTAGAAGTTCGCATACTTTATTTAACAAACTTCCTAACTACTCTAATAACTGTTTCTCTGTTCGGGCCGAGATGAGTTCAAGACATGGATTGAATATTACTTCGATCCACGATAGGTTGTATTTTGGAACCCTAGAGCCCCCGTTACTCCCTAGTTGAATTCCTGTTATTCAAGTATTGACTCAAGTCGACTTCGATCCAAAGGCACGTAATTAGTTTCTAAATTAATATAGTTTATGCCAAGCCCTGCTGTGTCTACTGTAGAGACCAGGGCCTAATAAATCAACCGTTATTTACCTATTTAAACAAAAGTTATATTCTTTATCTACCCTTAAGAATTAAACACATCCACTGGGCCTATTTAGCCTACTCCCGAGACCAAGGCATAACTAAATATAATCTCTTTACTAATATATCCTATACATTACATTGACTCATATTACAAAGACGTCGTTACAACAAGGGTACCTCAACACTCTCTGAATTTTTTTTTTTTTTTTTTTTTTTTTTTTAAGAGACAATGAACGGAGGAAGGAAAAACACAGATAAAACAAAAAGGTCCATGTGCCTAAAGGCATCCTCCATTCATAAAATGTTTGTAACAACTGGATTTAAACATTTGTAGATTGTAAGTTTATGGAAAGCAATTCGAGGGAAGTGAATTCCAAAGAGTAGTAGCTCTGGGGATAAATGAATTCTGATAATCAGAAGTTCTGCATTGTGGAGGAGAAAGTGTAAATTCATGGGCACTCTCAGCTGCCCTAGTTCTACGGGGAAAGATGTGGAGAGGCGGCACAATTGAAGCAAGTTCCTCGGAACAATTGCTGTGAAAATATCTGTAGAATAATGCAAGGGATGCAACGTTTCTTCGTATGGCTAATGTAGGAAGGTCCTGTGTGATTGCAGGGTTATTGATTAATCTAATAGCTTTATTTTGAATTTTGTCCAACTGCCTCAATGCAACCACTCCACTTCCACCCCACAGAGGTGAACAGTAATCCATCTGAGAGCGCACATGACTTTTATATATTACGGCCTACTGCTCGTCAGTGAAGAATTCTCGAACTCTGTACAGGAGTCCCAGTTTTTTAGAGGCATTCTTAGCAATGCTTCTAACATAATGTGTCCAGCTCAAGTTAGTAGTTAATGTTACACCGAGAATGTCAATACTAGGGGAAGTGGGAATATTTACATCATTAAACAAAATATGGGAGTCAGTGAGATTCTGTCGGTTAGAAAATTGAATGTACTTGGTTTTCTGTGCATTAAAGGAAACTAGATTCTCTTGTCCCCATTCATTAATTCTAGAAAGGTCCTGGTTCAGAGAAATTGCAGTGTTTATTTTTGAATTTATAAGATCGGGTTGGGTGAAAGAATTGGTAAATGTGAAGGAACTGTGGAGTGTTGAGTCATCTGCGTAGGAATGTATTGGATTATGAGTGGTAGATATGAGATCATTGATATGAATGAGGAACAGAGTTGGGGCCAAAACTGATCCCTGGGGAACACCAGCATTTATTGAGTGAAATTGAGAATAAAGGCCATCTACCATTACACGTATTTTTCTGTTATGAAGATAAGAAGAAATTAGTGGAACTAATGATGCAAGGCCGTAGTGTGACATCTTCGACAATAAGGATTGATGCCAGACTCTATCAAATGCCTTTGATATATCCAGTGCTATTGTATGTGTTTCACCATGTTGGTCTGTAGCTTGGTTGATTTGATGCGTAAGAAGGCAAAGAATGTCTGCAGTTGATCGACATCGTCTAAAACCATATTGCCTATCACTGATTAATTTATTATTCTCCAGATGCTTAATTATGTGATTATTTAATATAATTTCAAAAACTTTGCCAGGAGTGGAAGTTATAGCTATTGGTCTGTAGTTTGATGGATCTGAAGAGGCACCTTTTTTAGGAACTGGATGGATGTTTGCTTCTTTCCAGGGTACTGGTAAGCATGAGGTATGAGTACACAGACGGAAAAATTTTGCCAATACAGGAGCGAGCACCAAGGAGCAATTCTTAAGTACTATTGGAGGAATTTCATCTGGACCAGGAGCCTTATCTACTGAGAGATTCTGCAAAATAGTTTTGACATGTCTGGTGTGGACCTTGATCAATCTGGTTGATAACACCCTCCGATTATGCGCTCACGTAATCCTATTACAAATAAGCTATATTCACATAAAACACTTAATCAATAATATTTCTTAAATGGGTAAACTGTACCTCAAAACCTCTATACGGAAAAGATTCTCGGTTATAATCCTTTGTATACAATAAATTCCTCTAAATGAACCGGTCGGGATTACAAGTTATCTAGATTTCCCTCTCAAGTACAATCTTGGGTTTTATCACACAGTTACTCAAAAGAACAGGGTGTTTCCACTATTTACCTTGATCAATCTGGTTGATAACACCCTCCGATTATGCGCTCACGTAATCCTATTACAAATAAGCTATATTCACATAAAACACTTAATCAATAATATTTCTTAAATGGGTAAACTGTACCTCAAAACCTCTACACGGAAAAGATTCTCGGTTATAATCCTTTATATAAATTCTTATGATTACATTACTATACTGAACGTAACGCCCTTAACGCTCCACCAAAACTGACCAAATGTCCTCTCTAATGATAATGGATATTGTTTCTTTCTTTTAACAAAATAGTTCGTTATTTATATGGACTAGTGTCCTTCCTATCTATAACTGATCTATCGGGCAACTATTAAATGTTTCCCCTGAGCCTATTGGTTGCCCATCTATCTTTAAGAATTGTTCCCTCCCCCCTTTACTTTATACCTAAATCTTTCCTATCAAATCCTATCTAATTACAACTCTCGGCATTACGCCTTTGATAACAAGAATAACTATTTCCCTTTTTAACACATCATCATTTTATGTACATATTAGTCTAGGATCTTTTCTCTTTAGTCTGTCCTATAAGGACACATCAATTACTCAAGGAACCACTAGGTTAGTCAAGCACTTTCTCTCTTTTTCTTTAAGTCTGGTTCGGGCCCAATATGGGTCCTTAAAAAATATATATATTGTCTGTGGTCAAGTGTATGTACTGGAACTGTTTTACCACCACAGAGCTGGCCAATAGCTCTTCTGAAAGTTCTCGCTCCCGTCCACTAATTGTCATCCCTCTTGAATCGCTTGGCTGTGAGTGTGTAAGCTAGTGATGTGACGACAGGCGGCCGGATACTTAAGGTGTATCCGCCTAGTGAGCGACAGCGAGTTTAGTTCAGGAGTGGTCTGTGCTGGAACATTAGGTGGGGGCAGGGTAGCTGGAATGGTTGGCTCCAAGTTCCCTTTAGTGCCCGAGCGAGAGAGAGTAATTGGGTTGCAAGAAGCTAGCCCAGTGAGTTCCGAGGGGTGAATGACCCCAGTAACCCTTCCTCCCCTCCCGCTCTCCCGCGCTGTGATTGGCTGAGCGGCTCGCACGGCCGCCCGCTCGCTTTGATTTCTCGCTTTCTCAACCTCCACTCTCTTCTCTTCATGATAAGTTCCAGGAAGCTGGTTACAAATGTTTTTCAGTGGCTTACGGGAGTATAGCGCTGGCACCGAGGTATTGGATCTATTGCAACCAGAGGAAAATGTCCGGGAAGAGAACGAGAGCGAATTTAGAGGTGAGGTTGGAAGTTCAGCTGTGTGCTCCGAAAATGGAGGCCTCTGATTGGCTGGCTGGGAAGGTGTGTTGTGTTGACGTTTGGAACTGTCCAAATCAGCTGGCGAGGCGAGCAAGTAGAAGGGAGCGCAGTGATTGGTGGAGGGCTTTTATACTTTGAGCTACACAAAGAAGAGACAGTTCTGATTTAAATTACGTTAATAAAATTACGGTAAACACATGCCAACAATAAATGCCAAAATAATGAAGCAAATATATAGCATAAACAAATTAATCATGGATCAAACAAACACCTATCAACCACCACCCACCTAAGCTCATCCTAACAATCGTTGAGGCGTCCGAAGCCGACTTCAACTCAACAGGTTTTTATAATTGTGCCATAGCTCGTGCTAAGTGGTGAAATAATACCCAGCTAGGCAACACACCCTACCTGCAGTGCACTGTAACACAATTATAAAATGCCAGTCTATTTTTTCCAGTCTATCAGTTGGCCTTGGCCGAAGTAATCCTCCCTGAAACTGAAAGACTATTGAAGTCCTCCACCCTCTACTTCGAACCAAGCATTCCCCAATAGACTGGAATCCTAGCTAAAATTATGCACATAAATACAAATCGGTACTCCCTTGATAAGTAAATGCGGACTGACTAGCGTCCAGCTGGTACATACTGACGCCGACAGATGGCTCCACTTGAACCAGCTTGATGGTTCCTTTATACAATGTAATCCTTACTTAAATAATGCAACTATGACAGGTATGACCACATAGGATTAAACAACTAAATGCAACATGCTTATACAACGCACAATACAATATGCGTACTGTATCAATATAACGGAAAAGCCCATTAACCCTTTATTGGCGGCGCGCAACTTATGTCGTGTGAAATCAATTTGGACTAAGTGGCGGTTCACAACTTATGTCGTGTGCCATTTTCAGCCCGTAATGTTGCAGAGAGAGAGAGCTGAGCGGTGTGAGGAGCGTAGTTAGGCTATGACCGCCGCACACCACCGCGGTGGGCCAACTGAAGTGAAAACCACCCTTCCATCCCCCCTCACACTCGCTACACAGGGAATTATGTAGGGAAAGTACCTAATTACATGTTTTTTGCACTCGTGTTGCGCGATCGTTGCAAGAAAACCAGTGGTCGTACAAGGATGGTTGGGGTGTCATTGGAAAGCTCTGTTTATGCCCTTTCAGGGATAGATACTTGTTTTACGCTCTGGGTCTTATTTAGGCATGAAAATTATCACGTAAACAACCCTATTTAGGGTAAAAACACCCCGCTGGGCGGTACATATAAATTACCGCCTAGGCTGATTAAGGTGTTAATAATAAATGGGTTACATAATTTCGCCACAGTTTAGAGAATGAGAAAATCAAAGTGACGACGTCATTGAACGAAATAATATGAATATAAATCAGACGATAATATACGGATTAATATCGACCACTGCTTCACGCCGTATAGTTGATCACTGCTTCACGTAGTATTGAAATTACCGCAAAACGGTATGATGGTGAATATATGACCAATGCAACATAGTAAGTTATTATCATAAATTAACTAAATTAAGCTTACGATGGTGGAACATCATAACAAGCAGGACAGTCGTTCATACACACATCACCAGTTGTGTCGAGGACTGATTATACCAAGTATTGCATCAATTTTAAGGAGACTCAGTAAATACTATTACATCAAAAAATACAATAATGTTTTGTAGTATGCAGGTATACATATAGTAGAATTCCGAAGCTGGTTACCTCTTAGCATATATACCTCTATAATAGCTCACCTAGGTAGACATATATATAAACCAGCGACTTAATCATTTCCAGTCCAATGCTAGATTGTGCTTAACAGTTATTTCCAGAAATGTCTCCATCTTTTTCCCTTTCCCCCTTCGTAATATCTCAGTCGGCCAACGAACCCGCATTAGTCACTTTGTCTCTCCGCTTGAATGAATAAACTAGTATACATATGTTTAATATTTTATTGATTATCCTCTCCATTTTGTTTTGTATTATTTTTTTATTTTTTTGTATTTATTTAAAAAAACAAAAAAAAAAATGGGGGGGGGGGCTTTGCATGATCACTAGCGTAATTGCCTTGTATAATATTTTGCAGTATCTTTGACTGATTAACGTTTAATAAACATCATAATACACTTACACCTCACGTACACACTCACACACCTTTATAATCAAGGAGGTGATTGCAGGGCTCTAGGATTGTCCCTCACTCCCAGAAATATCCCATGTATCTCATAATGTTCTAGATACGAATACAAGTGCGCGAGAATAAGCTTGCAAACACCGATCAATTACTGTACAAGGGCAGTGCGTGAATAGAAATTCCACCCATTTCCTCCCCTCTCTCACTCCCGACCAGCTTATACATTTCCTTGTCTTTACGTGCATTATTCTTCCCCAGTGTATGTATATGATTTACCTTGTACAGTATCACTTTCATATATAGTACAGCCACTTATACATATGTAATATATCTCTATGAGTAAGAGAGATAGATCATGTTAGCATCCAGGCAGTCATATTAGTTATGTCATATAGCTACTCTGGCAACTCAAGCCTGGGGCTCCTCTCACCAGAGGGCCAATACATATTTGTGTACCACGAGACAGAGCTATCACCTTGTAGGCTCTGCTTCGTGCCTGTATCCCATATCCTTCTCAATAAGAACCTATATATCTACAGCATGTCTACTTACTCCCCAACCCAAGATAGGCCTGTTGTGCATCTATGGAGTTAGCTGGGACACACATAACATGGCGCAGTGTGTATTAAGAGAAGTTTATGTGGATTTCGCCAGACGCCACCAGCCGCCATTGTCCACACACCCTGCATCCCAGCCACCATCTCACCACTTGGATTACAGTGTTACAGTGCTAAACAGTGCGGAGCCGACGTTCCCAGTGCAGTGCCAGTGATATTATATGTGCCAGTGCTATATTGTGTGCTTTATTTTATATGTATTGTGTGTGGCATAAGCATAACGCCCGCACAAGTCCGAGCCACGAGAGAGTGGGGCGTGAGATATTCCCCCTCTGACTGCCAGCAAGACACTGAGGTGAGGGAGGCCGCGCGTCACCGCCCACCACCGCTCCACCGCTCGGTACATAGGCATGCAGACACACTGGGCACGCACACAACTGGCAAACTTTTATTTCATCACCCAAGCATTCCCTTCAGTGCTACTTGTAATTGGGTTTTATACATTGGTGAGGATACAGTTGGTGTGTATTATAAATATGCTGCTGTTTTTGCCAGTCATTTTGATACCCCACTTGTATATGTGAGAGACTAATAACTGTGTGTTTGTTATCTCCCTGTCTGTCTGTCACCCACACAAGATGTCAGACTCTGGTGATGTACAGTACGAAGGGGCAGGAACAAACTTGCCTTATGATGGGGAGGAATACACACCTTATTATCAGCACCCTCAGTCCCCAACCACACCATCAACCCCTTCTTCAGCTGATTTCCTGCAATTTTTCAAATACCTGGAGGAGTCTCGCAGGTATGATGAGCAGAGGAGACAAGAGGAGGAGGCCCGACGAGATCGTGTCCTGGAGGAGTCTTGCAGGCATGATGAGCAAAGGAGACAAGAGGAGGAGACCCGACGAGAGGCTATAAGGAGACAGGAGTTCCAGAGCTTATTTCAGCTGTTGGCTCCCACCAGGAACCCTCCCGACTCCTCCACACCTGCTGGTCACCTTGGCGACCAGCAGCCACATTCTTCTCCACATCCCTCACACAATCCTCCACCACAGAAGGCTACGGCCCAGACACCACCACCATTGAAGCCTGACGCTACGTTCCAGATGTTCCGGGAGTGGAGGAGACGCTGGGACGACTATGCTGTCATGGTGGACCTGTCCAACCTGCCTGCGGCCAAACAGATGATACAACTACGCATGTGCCTGACTCTCGAGATGCAGCGTGTCTTAGAACACGCCCTCCAGATCGCTCCCTCCACAGACAAGATTGTTGAAGAGGTGTTGGACGCCCCGCAGCTTCATATCAAGAGTCTAAGGATTGAGGCACTCCGGCGTCGTGAATTGTTGAGCTGCAGACAGCATGAAGGGGAAACTTTTGCAGAGTTCTACGTCCGCCTCAAACGTCTTGCAGAAGAAGTGGATGTGTGCCCTGGTAACTCACCCATCTGTGTGGAGACACAACTCAAGATTATCATCCTCATGGGCCTCAGGGACAAGGAGTTAGTCCAGAAACTCATCGCCCTGGACTCCAAGTTAATACTACAGGATGTCGTCACTACGTGCCGCTCGTATGAGGCTGCCAAATCTGCGACCACGGCCATTAGTGCGCCCCATGAACAAGTAAGGGCCGTCTCTTCATACAAGAAAAACAAGAAACAGGGCAGTGACAGGACCCAACCCCCCAAGCCTCCATCGAATACAGCTGATGCCTGCCAGAGTTGCGCTCGCCGACACGGGCCTGACAAGTGTCCCGCTGCTGGCAGCACCTGTAACAACTGTGGGCGCTACGGTCACTGGGCTCGGACAGCTAAGTGCCCTCCTCACAAGGTTCAGTGCCGCATCTGTTGTCTTCTGGGGCATTATGACAAGTGTTGTCCGTCGACTAAGAAGAAGGAAAGACTCCAAGGTGGCCCCCCAGGCAATACGGGTGCCCGCTCCAACTCTGGCAAGCCCCCCGACGCTAGGAGTAATAGCTGCCGTCAGGTGGGATCGACTGCTTCTACAGCTTCGACGCCGCAACCCATCTGTGTTACCCTCTCCTTTGGCGACGCTACATCCCGCCTACGGATGTTACCGGACACGGGCGCTGACGTCACCGTGATTGGCCGGCCTCACCTTGAGGATTTGGCTATCCCCATGAGCAGCCAGCGAGCCCCTTCGCCCACGACAACGTTCACGGCGGACGGCTCCCCGATGGCACCTGCTCTGGGTGTATTTCAGGCTACCCTCACCCTGGGACAGAGAGTGTGTACTGCCCTGATCCATGTGCACGAGGGTATCCAGACTCCTCTGCTTTCATACAGCCACTGCAGAGAGCTAGCCATCATACCTCTGGCATTCCCATCGCCCATGCAAGAGGTCAAGCACGTCAACAGGTGTAAGGCTACACCACTTCCAGTCTCCACGTCGCCCGCTGAAGCCAAGAATTACTTCCTGCGGGAGTTTAGCGACGTGTTGATGTCCAAAGACGACCTAAAGACTGTGCCCCTCAAGCCTATGGTGGGTCAACCCATGAGGATCCATCTTAAAGAGGGAGCTGAGCCCTTCGCCATCCATACTCCCCGACAGATTCCCTTTGCCTTTAGGGACCAAGTCAAGCGAGAGTTGGAGTCCATGGTGGCCCAGGGCATCATCAAGCCTGCTGGAGACGACCCCTCAGAATGGTGCCACCCCCTCGTCGTTGTTGGTAAGGACAGCGGAGGAGTGCACATCACCGTCGACCTCTCGAAACTCAACAAACATGTGTCCCGACCACCTCACCCTTCGCCTACTCCCTCCGCAGCAGTTCGTGGTGTCGACCGAGGAGCTCGCTACTTCACCACTGCGGACGCCCTCTGTGGCAGATGGAGTTGGCTGAAGAGGACCAGCACCTGACCACCTTCATCACGCCGTATGGACGCTTCAAGCATTGCAGAGGACCCATGGGATTCACAGCTATGGGCGACGCCTTCTGCTACAGGGGTGATATGGCTCTACAAGGTGTGCAGAGGTGCGCTAAGGTCGTGGATGGCATACTGCTGTACGATGAGGACTACAAGTCTCACCTCGACCGCATCCATGAAGTGCTGACTAGGTGCCGCAAGTTCGGGATTACCCTCAACAAGAGCAACTTTGTGGTTGCTGCACCTTCAGTGGACTTCTGTGGATACACCCTCTCTGGGGATGGTATTGCGGCTGACACGAGCAAAGTGGCTGCAATCGGGGACTTTCCGGCACCAACCAACTTGACCGACCTCAGGTCATTCCTGGGTCTGGTCAACCAGCTGGCAGAGTTTACCCCTGACATCGCCGCCGCCGCTCAGCCCCTCCGCCCTTTGATGAGCCCCAAGAGAACATTTGTGTGGACTCCTGACCACGATGAGGCCTTCAGGCGAGTCAAGTTAGCCCTTGTGGGTCCTCCTGTTCTCACACACTTCGATCCAGACCTACCCACCATTCTTCAGACTGATGCATCGTGACTCAACGGCATTGGATATGCCCTCCTGCAGGACCACGGCAGTGGCCACCTGCGGCTCGTCCAGTGTGGCTCTCGGTTCCTGGCGGACGCTGAGACCCGCTATGCTACTATCGAGTTGGAGATGTTGGCTGCTGTTTGGGCCATGTCCAAGTGTCGACTGTATTTACAGGGTCTACAGGATTTCACACTGATGACTGACCACCGCCCCCTCATCCCTATCATCAATCACTACATGTTGGACGCTGTGGAGAATCCCCGCCTCCAATGCCTGAAGGAGGCGGGGCCGTGTGGCGTGCCGGCAAGTCGCTCTGCATCCCTAATGCCCTGTCTCGAGCCCCGGTCAGCCGCCCCACGCCAGAGGATGAGATCGCTTGTGCCGACGCCGCCACCTACCTCAGGACTATAGTGACAAACAAGGACGTTATCAACTCAGGACAATCTTCAGCACCAGACGCAGACAGGACGCTACAGGATCTCTGGGTCGCGGCAAGAGCGGACCCTGCGTATGTTCGTCTACTCGACTGTGTGACCTCAGGATTCCCTGCCAACCGATACGACCTTCACAATTCCTTGCTCCCATACTGGAAGATACGGGACGAACTCTACGCTGATGATGACCTCGTCCTGTATGGAGCTCGGATCGTGGTTCCTGCTGCCCTCCACCGACGCACCCTACAGCATCTTCGTGACGGCCACCGTGGTGTGGAGGCCACTAAACGCAGGGCGAGGCAGGCTGTCTTCTGGCCGGGGATAGATTCCGACATCACCAACACTGTTCAAGCGTGTGAGTCGTGCCAGATCCTTCAGCCTAGACTCCAGAAGGAACCACTCATGAATGATGACAACCCTACAAGGCCCTTTGAGTCTGTGTCGGCCGACTTTTTCATGGTCGCCGGGAAATCTTTCCTGGTAGTCATCGACCGTCTCTCGGGGTGGCCTGTTGTCGTCCCCTGCACAGGCGACACAACCGCCTCTGCGACCATCAGGATCTTCTGTCGCTACTTCCGGGAAGTTGGTGTGCCCCTTCGTCTGAGGACCGACGGGGGCCCACAATTCACCAGCCACGAGTTCCGGGACTTTATGAAGCGATGGGGAGTTCGTCATGTGGTAACATCACCGCATTACCCACAGGCGAACGGGCATGCCGATGCTGCGGTGAAGTCTATCAAGCACCTCACCTTAAAGACTGCACCCTCTGGCAACATTTGACTGTGAGGACTTCGACCGGGGCCTCTCGGAACTCCGGAATACTCCAAACTTCACAGGCCGTTCCCCAGCCCAGTTCCTGTATGGTCATCCTCTTAGGACATGTCTCCCGGCCCATCCCAAGTCCTTTGCTGCGGAATGGCAAGCCAAGGCCGAGGACTGTGATAGACGTGCAGCCGACCGTGCCGAGCAGATTAAGACCCGGTACGATGAGCATGCACAACCCCTTCCCAGGTTACGTGTCGGTCAGCAAGTGCAGATTCAAGACCCGACCACGAAACGCTGGGACAAGGTGGGGGTTGTGATGAGCCTTAGCAGGTCACGGGCCTATGAGGTACGTCTCCCTAGTGGCCTTGTGTGGTGGCGGAACCGTCGATTCCTCCGCCCCGTGCCCCAAACTGGTGACTCCCTCAACCCTGTGGCCCCTTTCAATGACGCTGAACAGTCCTTAGCTTCTGACCCCCAAGTTACCCCACGTCGCTCAGAACGGCTCAGTAGGAAGGAGTCCGCTCGAGAATGACCTGCGAGCGTGAGGGGGGAGGGAGGTGTATGTATTATGATTTACCTTGTACAGTATCACTTTCATATCTAGTACAGTCACTTATGCATTATGTAATATCTCTCTATGAGTAAGATTCATGTTAGCATCCAGGCAGTCATATTAGTTATGTCATATAGCCACTCTGGCAACTCAAGCCTGGGGCTCCTCTCACCAGAGAGCCAATACATGTTTGTGTACCACGAGACAGAGCTATCACCTTGTAGGCTCTGCTTCGTGCCTGTATCCCATATCCTTCTCAATAAGAACCTATATATCTACAGCGTGTCTACTTACTCCCCAACCCAAGATAGGCCTGTTGTGCATCTATGGAGTTAGCTGGGACACACATAACACCCAACACCTAATATCTGGGTCCTAATTCTTCCCATATGCCTTGTGGTGCAATAATATTGCATTATAAATGAGATATTAGAGATATTACGTAATTCCTCCACTTCCTCCTCTCCTGAGCGCTAGGCCTAAGTAATGGTGCGCAGATGCCTATTCGAACCACCGTGCAACTACTGATCATGCCCACAGCATGCCCACATAATTTGTATGCAATTTATTTCAGCAATGGGATAAGTAGGTGCGATACCAACATGCTCTCCCAGTTAAGAGGTCTATTGCATATTTTCAAACATATCATATTTATTGTTTTATTGCGTTATCACTGTATATTAACTGCTATTGTTTTTTCCAGTTTCTGACCTGGCTATCTTAACCTTCTTCCACTCATATTTTTTGTTTACTTTCTGATATTGTCTGCGGAGATTGTAGGTACCAATGGAGCAGGATGGTACCCAGGGGAGGCCACATACGCATATTAAAAGGAGTTCCTGGAGGCAGGATCCTGTATAATTTGCCTGGCTCCACCCACTCTTTCTATTTGTTTCTCACCTACACAGAGAGTAAGCCAGCTAACTCACACAAGGATTTGTTGTTTTCAGGTGTTATTGTCTCTGTCCTTTCAAGCTTACTTTGCTGTTTGTACAGTTTTTGTATTATTGTGTCATATTACTAATGTATATTTTTGTAATGAACATGCTTATTATGATTACATTTTCATGGTGCCAAAATTGACCTGCATGAATTGTTCCGGTAGGTTAGTCCCTACCATTTGTGTTGATAATGATGTCTTCATTTGTAGATTCTGCCAGCTCCGATGGAAGATGACAGATGATTTGAACGCAGCTCACCATAAGATCGATGCCCTGACCACGAAACTGGAATGTCTTCAAGAATTTGCCACACTCAACATAGATGTGCCATCGGCTCAAGAAAACATGACCACGATGTCGACCGCCACCATTCCAAGGCAAGTTTTACTAGTAGCAACAGCCTTTCCAGAATTTATTAAGGATGCAGGTTAGTTGTGCTGATAATTTTGTCCCTAATGGGGCTAGGATGTTTAAAATTCTACTAGCAGTTGCTTGCCCCATGGTGATTAAGCTGCTGAATGTTCATTGAATTCTATGAGTTATTGTTATTTTTTCTTAATATTTAGCATATAATTTTATACAATAATTGACAATTTCCATCTCACATCTAGTCACTTGCTGTTTAGAGTTGTTGCCAATGACATTAGATCCAATAATATTTAATATACCCGGTTAGAGGATTTTCTATACAAGCGCCAGCAGATGATAAGGTCATATTAGGAAAAGTCTAACAAGATTGCAATTTCAGGAATTGTCCCCCATATCGTTACATAAAATCACCGACTTTCTAACCTCTGCAGGAATGAGGACATTGTATTTGTCAACACCTGGGATGTCTTTTACCATGATCCAGGTAGGGTTTGGTTGTCTGCTGTATGATGCAGTACAATATGTTTTTATAAAAAAACAAGGTCAATCGCGCACAGCCTGACAGAGCAGCATTGGTCTTGTAAAAAACAGAAATTCAGAAAATGCGCAGTCAATAAAATTTAACAGTAATTCGCTATAGGCGTACCATGCCAATTCTCGGTGCAGACTTAATTAATTTTCAGACCTAGAAAATATTGTGTTTGCAGAACATTATGATATAATCGGTATTACTTAATCTTGGTTAAATACGAAAGACCGATACTTTTTTAGCTAAATACACAATTCCCAGCTATTGCAATGTTCGAGAAAAGTTGAATACAAAAATGGGAGGCAGTTTGTTTTTTATACCAAAGAATGTCTTATACAAATCTTAATGTAAAAACCTCAGATTGTAAATGTTGATATAACTTATATACTCTTAACACACAATCAGGGAAGAATAATACCAATAGCTTTAGTAAATATGCCCTCCGCTCAATCAGTGCAAACTGACTCGGAGATTTACGAGACGATTGAAGAAATAAGTAACATTCACGATACCGTAATTCTTGGTGACTTCAATTTACCTGTAACTATAGTGATTACTTCACATTATGGACATGATCTCAATGCTAACCTGCAAGAAAATTAACTTTTTCAATTTGCTCAATCTCCGACCCGTGGTAATAATGTGCTTGACCTTGTACTTGCAGCAAAAATTACCATCATAGGATCAGTTTCAGTGTACAGATTGATAGTAATGAACCAAATAGCCGCAATGAGAATGTCTCAAGTTTCAAAGAATGAGAAAGCAAATATTCAAAGAATGGCATACAGCTACACAGAGAAACGTATTTGGGAGAAACAATATCAAGTACCCTAAAACCCAGGCAGCAACGTACAGAAGTTGTTAAATAAAAAGGCAACCATAATAATTGGCTTTATAGCTTCATTTGAGCATAAATCCAATGATGTAATCCTCACTCTTTACAATTCCTTAGTTCTTGTTTGTTTTGGAATATTGCGTTCAATCCTGATGTCCTTAATACTAATAGGATATTGACAAATTGGAATGAGTCCAATGTAGAGTTAACAAAATTATACCAATTCTAAAAAATAAACCATTCAAGGAGCATCATATAGAATGAAATATGTTTATTTTAGCCCGGCGCAGATGAAGAGGCGATCTAATTGAAGTGTTCAAAATCATCAAAGTCATCGACAACATGAATGGTAATAAGTACTTTATGATCGACCAAGCAAATTACATATGGTGAGATGGTTGCAAAATCACAGGTAAATATTTTAACTCGCTTGAGTCTAAGAATTTCTTCTTCAATCAAATTGTCAACATGTGGAATAGGCTTCCCTGAGATGCTATTGACTGCAGCACTGTTGATTCCTTTAACCGCTACTGTACTAGAGCCTTTTGCAATTTATGTACCTCTCAGTACCGGCCATTATGACCAAAATGACTCATCCACGGCGAGACATGATCCTCCCACCACGATAGTTGAGAGGTGACTGAGTCTGGCTGCCACGTGCAGTGTTTCCATAACCTAGCAGTATTGCCTTCAAGCAATGTTAGTGGCTCCCGCTCGATATTAGCAGAGAACAAAGCTCAAGTATTTGTGACGGGTGATATTGGTCGCCTGTACTAAAGTCCGTTTATTCTAGGTTGAGCAGAAATCGTAACCCCTAACCTTTCATAACTCAAAAAGTACTAGAGTAATCGAGCTAATATTTCTACCACATAGGTAGACTTGGCTAGGAAATAGGTGTATAATTTGACAGCTCATTTGCTGTAGCCCTTTTTGAGTTACAGAGATAAGAGTTTACGATTTCTGCCCAACCTAGAACGAAGGTACTATAGTGTTAACCTTATAATACAGACGGAATAGGATCGGCGCTAGGACAGCATGGGTTAAACATCGCTTAGACAAAAATATTGCCTTTAATCCACAAAGGGCTGCATTTGTAAATTAATTACTATTTTGTTTTCCTTTTCCTCAGATGCATCGATGATCACTACATTTACTAATATACAACCAAGATGTTTCTCTCTTTTCCCCAGATACACGAAGGATCACTTATAACTATGTTATTAACCCAAATTGTTCCCTACTAATATTTACTAACCTTGCCATGGACATTATAGTGTAAGGAACATTTGTTTGTTGTTACCTTAAGGGGTTATGGTTTGGTTTTCTTGTTGTTTGGTTGATTGAGGATTCTGGTCGATTATGGTAGACTCTCTGGTTGAATGTAGACTCTGGTTTACCTCCTTCATTATTCTATTCTTATTTAAGTAATAGTAAATGCTGCCACTGTATATCCTTATTACCAATAAATATAATGTTGATACTTATAAGTAAAGCGGATTTAAAGTACTTGTATCAAGCCACAATATATTAATTCAGGAACAAAACTCAATAAATGCAGGAGTGTAAGTACTAGCAAATATTTACAGGGAGAAGTCCCCCATGTAGGGAGGAATAATCTCCAGACTTTATCCTGACCTAGACCTCTGTCTAAGTGAAGTAAAAACCTCTCTCGCACCTCTTTCTACCTTCCCTACACCTCCCACTGAGCTGATGGAAAATCCCATGACCACTTCCGCATCACGTGAGCAATGCATGTCGATCCCAAGAGTGTTGAGTTGGGTCTAGTATAAAACTGACAAGACAAAACCAGACCAGGAAATACATTTATATAACCTCCTAAAGTGTACAGTCCCCTGCTTAACTACACAGTTCACTGCAAGTTAATTACCTTAAAATTATATGAGAGTTGTAATAATGATTCCTATAATAATTACAAAACATAACATGTAATATTAGTACCATGGCAGTACTTCCCTTTCCAATTGTCGCTTAACCACTCTGAACCCCTATTGAGCACTCAGGGCAGCAGTGATTTAGAAGGACAAGCAACCTGGAGGGGTCGGTAGACCTGTTTTTGCTTGACTTTTTCATTATACCAAAAACCTATTTCCCTATATTTCAAAACATGGTTTGAGTTAACTGGTGCTGAGGTCAGTCATCACCATGGACATTAACAATTGATAAATTGGTGATGGGCTGGTCTATCAGAGTGAGAACTGAGCGATCTCTGCCATACCCATAGCTTACTCTGACTGTTCCTTTTACTTATATATTTTCTAGATATCATCTAGATATTGTCTCTTCCGTGGATTGACCTCCCAATCTATCAAGATTGGAAGCCAAAGCGTCACATTTTTCCTTTGCCCCTCAACTTTCTCTTCATAATTGCTGAGGGGCACAGGGCCCTGGGTGGGTCTTTGGTTTCCCGGGCGTTTCCGCACCCTCCTCAGCTCCCCGCCATGGAGTGGCTTCGGTCACCCAGGCTTTATTGTGGTCGGCAGCGAGGGTTCTGTGGGGGTGCTCAGTTATGGCATTGGCCTTGCTCGGGGCCTTGGGGCTGTTCGGCCAGGCAGCTTGGGGAACAACAACAACAACAATAATAACAATTGATAAAGGTATGGAATAAATGGTTTGTGTATAAATTCACTTCTATGATGGCATATCATACACAGATATTGTGGCAGTGGTTTTAATTATTGTTGAAAAACTGGTGACTTTTGTGATGGAATTCGGTGTTGTTTGTAGTTGTAGTGGTTGTGGTAGTTCTGGTTATTATTGTGGTTGTTATTGGTGTAGTAAACATTGTTTGCTAAGGTTATTATTATTGTAAATGCAACGTGCACAATTATTAACATAGAAAAGGCCATAAACTATAGAGGGGCACTCAGGAGAGAGTATACCTCCATCAACGCTGGCGGAGATATGCGCTCTGTTCATCGCCTCCTAAATTGTATCACTTCTTCCATGACCCATATCTTATCTGCTCACCAAATTTCGTGAACAAAGGTTCGGAACTATGCGAGTCTCCTATGCTGGAGGAGGTATGCGCTCTACCGATCGCCCCCTAAATAGAATCACGTCTTCCTTGGCGCATATCTTATCTGTCCATCCAAATTTGTTAACATCAGTTCATACTTTATCAGAATTATGTTTACAGACAAACAAATGGAGGCAATAACATAACCACCGTTAACTTCGTGGGTGGAGGTATTTACTAATTGCAACTCCATTAGATCCAAAAACACGAACCATAAAGGTTAAAATGTAACTCTACTAAGCAGAATCTTATATACAACAAATTTAAATCCATTTCAATGTATTATTGTTAGAACTTTATCAAAAGGTAAAGAATTCCAAATAATTACACAATGTGCCGATGATGATTACACAATATGTCCACAATTTTGTGTCCGCCAAACAACATTTACAGAATATGACTGTGATCGTCGTTGTTTGTCTGTATGTGTCTTCGTAACAAGAATTCTTAAAAATAAGTGAACGGATTAACATTAAACTTCGTCAGTACTTTAATTTAGCATTAGAACCCACTACCCCCCCCCCCCCCTTAATAAATTATTCTCTGTTACACCTTAATACCTTTCTCCAACGTGTTTCTTTATTATCAGTATATAATTAAAATGTCTAAATATTTCTGGATAATTTGAATTTTTAGTTAATAATATGAGGAACCCACGAATCTTAAAACAATAAGAACAATTTCTCTGCATAACAGTATAATTATGTAAACCTGTGTGTGTGTTTCGTGTATGTGTGTGAGTGTGTGTATGTGTGTGTGTGTGTGTGTTAAGAAGAAGAAGGATTGTAAGAATCACGAGCCACTGTGACAAATCCTACTGTAATGATGTCCTTGTCAGCCTCTCTCTCTCTCTCTTTATGTACAGTCGTGAGCTTATATAAAATGTTATACCAATTCGAACCTTTGAACCCATAAGTCCAAATTCCGAAGCATATTAACACAAAAAGGGAGTTAGCAAATCATGTCAAAAGCAAAAAACAATAAATGGTGGGTAATATAAGTTTAGGAGAGGGAGTAAAGAGGAGGTTCTGTAAATTTACCTTGTGCGATTTAACCCCTTAATAGAAAAACACCTAACATAGTGGTTCATATGGTCCACCGCCACTTAAGTTCATGACTGTACCACCACAATACAGTAGGCTACATTATGTTATTACATCTATCTATATTTACCCCTTGGCCTGTCTAGGGATGATTTGATTAGGTAAATTTATACTACGTTTGATACGGATACTTTAGATAATGCTTAATTATGGTTAGGTTAGGACACTGGCCGTTGTGATTGTGGCAGTTTCGGAGTTTGGCAACTGTGAATGGAAGTTAAATATTACTAAGCTATAATGAATCAAATAAATAAATCTAAATGAAAACTACTCCATATCTAAATTGAATTAATCTGAAACAAGCTAATTTATATCCAAAGGTCTCACATAATGAATTTATATATAGGGTAAGGTTATAAGGGTTAATATTAGCCAGGAATTAACTCACCAATAGTTCCACGTGGCAATGAGGCAAGGGAGAACGTTTTTCCCAATATGGCGGTGGACAATGGGGAACGAGACTTCGGTCCCGAGACTTATCAAGTTAAAGAAAGAATAAATGATTACATGGGAATGACATGAATATTATGCTTATCTGTCAGTCAGTCATGGCGTCGATGAGAGCGTCGTGATGGTGTAGCTGTGTGTATTGCTGTATGTGTATTGTGATTAGAGGCACAAAAGCACGATCAACTGAGGGCGGAAAATTAGATGTTAACTGGTTGGTGTTCGTGAAGGCTCTGGTGTTCCTCGAAGGCACACCTTGCTGCCTTGGCAAAACGCCAGGCGCCCAAATTATTGTACCGCATCTAGGTTGCTCTATACGATAAATTATATTAATATATACGATAAATTCATATATACTCTATAAGACCATGGCAATATTGCTTAATAGCATATTAGGCCTTTTATAACTTAACTTATTTACAATCTTATAATATACGATCTACTCGTCCTACGTCGTGCTGTAGGAGCAATCGTGACGTCACAGAGACATACGAGATCACAAAAATTCATATTCTATCGTATTTATACGATACACTCCCCCCACAAAAAAAAGACCGGAACCACGCCTTAAACCTAAAGTTGCCAAGAGGCTATCTTCTGACGCCACAAGTCGACGGCGCCAGCAACAGCGCGTCTGGGACGCGTCCCGGTCCGAGAATAATCACCATCAGTAAGAGGTGAGTCGTTCCTTTGAGAATCCTCGGACCCTGCAATATCAGGTGGAGCATCAGATTGCAATGCGGAATCGAGCTCCAAAGCGTACAAACGAGCGATAGGACGAACAGTGGCTGTCTTCAATAGCGCCACCCGCTCCACAGAGTCACCCCCTTGTATACCTCCAACACGCGGCCCAATTTCCAGTATAAACGTGGACTATCTTCTTTAATTAAAACAACTTCACCAACTGTAGGTGCCGTTGGTCTACTAGAGGGAGTAACACACCTTTCCCTCAATGCTAGCAGATATTCACTAATCCACCGTTTCCTAAAATCCTCTATTATCCTGGATATATACTGGTATCTCTTAGACACCGCTACCTCAGAGTACAACGAGGGATCCTCTAACTCTACTATGGACTGAAAATCAGATGGAAACGCAGTCAATGGTTTTCCATATAGCAAGTGAGCTGGCGTTAATTGTAGTGGTTCTTGCAGGTCGGTGTACACATATGTAAGCGGGTGATCATTTACGACTGCCTCGATATCTGTGAGGACTGTCGTCAACTCACTCTTCTTTAATAGAGCACGTCCTACTACCGCTCTGAGTCCTGACTTTACTATGCTGACACACCGTTCCCACATTCCACCAAACCAAGGTGCCTTAACTGGAATGAACATCCATTCGCACTTCTTCTCTCCCAAAAATGTGATGATAGTAGGATCACTACTCATATCCTTTAGATATTTTAATGCTTGGACATTAGTGGGAGCATTGTCGCTAAGAATGAGTTGAGGGAATGAACGACGGGCACAAAACCGTCTGAACGCCAGCATAAATTCTTCGCTAGACATATTATCACATAGTTCTAGGTCTACCGCTCGAGATGTTGCACAGGTAAACAATAATATATAAACCTTCTCATGCTCCCTCATCTTCAATGCCCCTGTGTAATCTAATCCTACCGCTTGGAAAGGTTCTACGTGCTTTACACGGCATTCAGGTAGGGGTGGAGCGGGTCCAGTTGCATATGGTTTACCTTTTAGTCTCTGGCATATTACACACTTTCTTACTACGCGTCGAGCTACTTGTCGAACTCTGGGTATCCACCATGTGAGACGTAAATTTGATATAATATGACATACCCCGTAGTGTTTTACTTCCCTATGTGCACGTATGATCAATAGATCAGTAACGTGATGTCTTGTTGGCATAAGTATAGGGCGGTTTGTGCCATCTGGTACACCCGACCACTTCAGGCGACCCTCACACCTGATGAGGCCATTGTCTAGGTGCAACCTTAGTTGACGAACTATATTAGGCATTAATGTCTTATTCGAGCTTTTCAAGCATTCTAATTCATTGGAAAAGGTTTCTACTTGAACCCATTTGATCAAAGTTACTTCAGCTGCTTTAAATTCACGAGCATCAATGTTGTGACCCCTGTTGCAGAGTTGGCGCGTTACTTTAAGCTTGAGATTGGATACTTATCGCAATACCCAAGCTACAACTCTGACTAGTTTATTATAGTCACCGAATCTTGCCCACTCTATGATTGGACCCGGTGGCTCTTTTGGTTGGGCTGTAACTGCCACTGTTTCCAGTGGCAGAATTCCCTCACCAACAGCATGCCATATCGTCCATTCACTTTCATGGAGAAGCCACTTTGGACCATGCCACCACAATTCGGACTTCATTAACTGGCTAGCCGTTATACCCCTAGTTATGAGATCACTAGGATTTTCTTTAGTATTTACATAATGATAATCAACGTCTGGCAATAGGGCCCTAATCTCATCTACCCTATTCCGCACATAAACTGGCGGAGACTTCTTGCTATGTATCCAGTTGAGTGCGACCTGACTATCGCACCATACGTGAACGATTTCAATATTTAATTCGCTCTCATATGCTGCACGTACATGTTGCACCAGACTTGCTAATAGCAGCATGGCAGTCAATTCCATTTTAGGGATAGTTACCTTTTTAACTGGGACTACCTTGGCCCGGGTTGTAACTAAATGTGCCCCAAATGAAGTAACAACATATATGGCTACCCCGTATGCCGTGGTGCTAGCATCGCAAAACGTGTGTAACGTAACGTCACCGAACGCCGCCACTTTACGAGATATAGGTTTAGTACATAGGATGGCATATTCATTCAACAACAATGTCCCTTGGTCATTCAGATCCTCGGGCAAACTGTCATCCCATCCTATTTTATGTCTCCAAACTTCCTGCATTAGAATCCTAGCTCTTATGGTAACGGGTAATGCTAGACCCAAAGGATAAAAAAATTGCGCAACTTTGCTCAACAGACTTCTTTTTGTGTGCGTTCCTGTCTGCTGAGCAAAAGACCTTGTTTGAAAAGTTAGTATGTCATGTTTAGGTTGCCAGATCATCCCCAAATTTCTGGACTTTTCCTGGTTAAGAGATGCCGTACCGTCCACCTGTATTAAACTCTGTAGATCTTCACTATTAGTAACCCATTCACGGAGAAATAGATGTGCATCCGCAAACAATCTGCGTGCTTGCCAGTATGCATATAACAAATCATCCTGACTATCGCTAGAACCCTGCAAATCGTCAATATATAATCCGTGAGATAGTTTACTTGTGTCCTCATGAGTGTCAGCTAAATGTTTTATGATTGTGGCATTTAACAAAAACTGTGAGCACGTGGCCCCAAAGAGTACAAACCGAAAACGGTATATTATGATTGGAATTTCAGAGTCGCTAATGTAGCTGAAACAAAGAAAGCGGGTAACATCTCTATCTTCCTCCTTTAGCTTGACCATCAAGAATGCTTTCTCGATGTCACTGGTATAGGCGTACTTCCCCAGCCTAAACCGCAATAGATGTTGGGACAGGTCCGACACCATGGACGGACCTGTCAACAGACAGTCATTTAGACTGGGTTGTTGACCTTGGTGGGCAGAGCAGTCATACACCACCCGTATTGGTATCGTGACGCTGTCTTTCCTTACCCCATGATGGGCCAGATAGTGAACTCTACCCTTCTTAAACGGTTCCTTGACATCGACTCTCTCAATAAAGCCCCTATCCTCATAACTCCGAAATACATCGTCATACGCCTGGCGCGTGCACGGTTCGTTAGACAATTTATGCTGTAATGCGCGCAAGCGACCTAATGCCAAGCCATAGTTGGTAGGCAGGCTTATCTCCCTATTCTTCCAGGGTAAACTAACTTTATATTGCTTGTCTGAGGCACAGTAGCACACAGACTCGTCAAACCTTTGTAGCGCAACTTCCGAGTCATAATCAGTCTCCATAGGATTAATGCCTATGTGATCCAATCTCCACAGTCGTTCCAGGTCGAACTCGGCAGCCATCTTAGGGTCACTAGGTTGGGAATCCTCCCTTCCCAACTCCTCTGCCGCGGTTACGTTGACTCTATATATCGAGACCGTGTCGACCAGGACCTTTGACTGTGTAGTATGCACCTTTCCGCTCATGCAATATCCAAATTTAGTGGGGATTAAAATTACACCACACATCTTTTTAAATCCAGGGTATACTACTTCATAATAATGATCCACACCAAGTAGAACATGCACCTCACTCTGATTTCCCATGGGATCTGACAAGTTAACCCCTTTTCTACATAATGTGTGTTCCACCTTCTTCACACCCACAGATACATATTCTGGTAGGGTGTCTACTAGGATACAAGTCATAAAGTACCGGTTTTTACGGTAGAAATATGAAATCTCCGCTATCTCGTAGTCTTGCTTATCAGTAACCCCTGTGAAGCCCTGTAATCGAAGAGTCTCAGCCCCTACGATTCGGTGCTTCAGTCCCACTAGTACGGACCTCTTTATAAAGGAACGTTGAGACCCTTGATCTAGAAGTACCCGACAAACTTTGTTACTGTCATTACCTTCCATGGGAATCTGTATTGTGGGCAATATAGTGGTGTCTTGCATGCTACCTAGTGTCACAGTTGTAGTACCCTCTGTATTGACGTCTTTGACTTTATCTGCTGTAGGACACAACTTATCAAAGTGATGTCCTTTGCAGTGGCGACAGGGCCTTAAGTATGTAGCAGTACATTGTCCCTGCTTACCATGTTCTTTACTTAGACAACCTACACATAGCTTCAATCTTTTCGCCTGTGCTAGTTTTGTCTCATTTGTTGGGTATTTTACGCAGAAACTCCATTTATGTTTGTTGTTACATAGCTTACATAGAATCTGAGCAGGTTTCTTATACGCACCCTCTTTCTTTTCTTTAGTCCCCACTGTCATGCTTATTGTTCCCCTCTTCTCCACATTCTCACTCCCTCCCGACATATACATTCTCCCTTTGTTCAACTGTAGATTATTGATTTCCTTACTGAACTGAGTTTAGAACTCCCCCAGCTCAAATGATCTTACCTTATCAAGTATTGCCATAGGAAGCTTCTAACGCAAGATAATGACTATCATTTCCTGCGTGGTAAGCCCTAGGGTGTCTAGCGATCGAGTATGGCACTCCATATTTGCCCTGAAGTTTGTCAACTCAACCTTATACTGTGGTTCTGCGAGCCTTAACAAGGCAACGACATGGGCCATCTTCAACTGCTCTTTATCCCCGTATGTAGACTCTAATAAGTGTACTGCCTCAAGATAACTACCACCCACTACTGCAAAACCCTCTATCAAATGTAAGGCCTCTCCTTCCATTTGTCCCTTCAGATAGTGAAACTTGCGGTATCTATTCAAAGAGGATTCATGAACCGTAGATCGAAATACGTCCCAAAAAGCTAACCACTCAGTTAACTTGCCCCCAAATGTAGGAAGATTGAGCTTTGGGAGGTGTACAGTATATTTTGGGTCAGCCCTTCAATGGGCCCCTCATTATCGCCTCCCTTCTTACTTGCGACAGCACGCTGTAATATGTACTTCGCTCTAAAGACAGGTTCGTCATAGAGGGCGCGATTATCACACTCTGTAACTATCTCTTCCTCCTCTGTCATGTCAGCCACAATCACCTCACTCAGAGCCATAATACGACCGTGGGTAGTCTGGACGTTTTCTAATCTAGCCTCCAATTCCTCTAGTTCAGCAGTAGTGATGAAAGTGTTGATGTCCGCAATTAGCCTATTTAATACTCCCCGAAGTCCTGCACTTTGATTTTTAGGGGCTTTGATCAGCACCCCACTAGACGGTGTCTCTTTATTGTCTTTATTCATTTTGCATGTGAGCCTATAGGCTATGTATCTAAATGTTACGTTACAAAGACAACGGCCAAATAATAGTCTAATTAAGAGACGCCGACTGGCGGACTTCTATGTTATGGAGAAAAAATAGTACACTAAATAGCAATACCTACTAATGGATCATATTGAACAAGAAAAAATGTTAGGTCAGGTCATATGTCACAGGAAGTCCGAAACGGAAAAGAAAATTATTGGGGAAAGATGATGGGTGGGATGCAGGATTTGGGCAGGTGCAACGATGTGACCCTCCATTCCGGCTCTAACCACCGCTTGGCTAGTCCTACCAGATTATCATAGAGATGTTCCTGCATCCTGTTATATGTCCCCTTGTTCATTGCCTCAAAATCCCTTACTGGTAGCTAATTCCCGGGTCAGGTCACCAATGTGGTAAACTATCAATGGAAGTTAAATATTACTAAGCTATAATGAATCAAATAAATCAATCTAAATGAAAACTACTCCATATCTAAATTGAACTCAATCTGAAACAAGCTAATTTATATCCAAAGGTCTCACATAATGAATTTATATATAGGGTAAGGTTATAGGGGTTAATATTAGCCAGGAATTAACTCACCAATAGTTCCACGTGGCAATGAGGCAAGGGAAAACGTTTTACCCAATATGGCGGTGGACAATGGGGAACGAGACTTTGGTCCCGAGACACGAGTCAAGTTAAAGAAAGAATAAATGATTACATGGGAATGGACATGAATATTATGCTTATCTGTCAGTCAGTCATGGCGTCGATGAGAGCGTCGTGATGGTGTAGCTGTGTGTATTGCTGTATGTGTATTGTGATTAGAGGCACAAAAGCACGATCAACTGAGGGCGGAAAATTAGATGTTAACTGGTTGGTGTTCGTGAAGGCTCTGGTGTTCCTCGAAGGCACACCTTGCTGCCTTGGCAAAACGCCAGGAGCCCAAATTATCGTACCACATCTAGGTTGCTCTATACGATAAATTATATTAATATATACGATAAATTCATATATACCGCATAAGACCATGGCAATATTGCATAATAGCATATTAGGCCTTTTATAACTTAACTTATTTACAATCTTATAATATACGATCTCCTCGTCCTACGTCGTGCTGTAGGAGCGATCGTGACGTCACAGAGACATACGAGATCACAAAAGAGTCATATTCTATCGTATTTATACGATAAAACCTATGAAAATGTAAGACAAATTACGAAGTGCAAAACACTGCCCACACACGAACACAACTCTCGTAAAGAGAGAACGAGAGAAAAAAAGAAGAGTTACAATCACGTACAAGAAATAGTTAGGATCTCGGATGCCTTGCGGTCTATTCAGGGGAGATACTCCAAGAGTGTGCAAAATACTATCTAATATCTTCTTGAACTGCTCTACTGAAGAACTGTTTACAACTTCTGAGGGAAGTTTGTTCCAGGTAAAACAGATATTTTGTGTGAAAAAGTGTCCACAAATACTAGTGCTGTATCTTTTCAATTATAATCTCCAGCCATGGTTGTGTGTTGTATTCATATTGAGGCTAAACATATTTGCTATAATCCCCATTGTCAAGCCCATCAAGTATTTTAAAAACTTGATCGTGCAATACGATAGTTAGTCTAAGTCATAGGATGAATGAAAGATTGAATGAGGGAGAGCTCCTGAGTTCCCTTGTTGAGTAGAAGACTGAAAATTTGCCAATTCTGGGGTTGGAGAGCTGGACAGAATAAAAGTGGGACTGTGTTGGCGGGTGCTTCGAACTCGCGCAAGGGATACACTGAAAGAGCTCTGAAGAACACTGATTGTTGTAATAGCGATAGAAGAGTGAAAGAAATGCAACATTATGGCGTGTTGAAAAAAATTGTAGGAAACTAGTAAGAGGAAGTGAGTTGATGAGGCGGAATGCTTTTGATTCTACTCGTTCGAGAAGTGCGGTATGGGTGGAGCCTCCCCACACATGCGAACAATACTCAGTACAGGGGAGCACTGTGCCCCGATACAGAGCAAGAACTTGTGCGAGGGTGAAAAAACCCATGGAGACGGTTGAGCACACCTACAATTCTGGGAAGCTGTTTTAGCAAGTGATAAAATTATCTTTCTTTTAAGAATGGTCGGATTGAAAAAAATACACCTAGAATATTGTGGAAAATATCCCACAGATTATAGCCACCAGACATTAGCGTACCGTACTCGGTAGTAGCGTAATGAAGCATTAGGGTTTGAATGATACTTTCTGGAATAACGATATGTTCTGGAATAAAATTGCGGCTAAAGCCTTGCAAATATGTTTATATTAAAACTGTATATTAATTAATGGGTTTACATTTAGCTAACATAATATAGCGCTAGTTGTAGTATATTTGATAATATGATTTTGTACAAAGTATAACTATAATAATAAGAAAATGAAGAACTAGAATCGCGGGCACTACTTTGATATTACTCCGCCATTTTCCAAGGTATTATACTGCTCAGAATAGGAGCCAGTCGCCAGTTGAATTCCATAGTGATAAGACATACAAAAATACTTAGAAAATCGAAATGAATTAACTATTAGACTTTGTTCCGGTCAATATACAGGAGACGCAACAATATAGATAGCAAATTTCTACTGGTAGTTTTGGGTTCCTATCATTATATGCTTAATTTCTATATACTTTTTATCCCTGGGAACAAACAAATCTTGGGGTTTTTCATTTTTCTCTTGCGATTTTTTTTTCTTTTTTTTGGTCATTAACCTAACCAAAAACCCTAACTTAACCTAACCTAATAGCCCCCAAATACATTTAGCTTAGGTGAGGTTAGGTTTTTTGGTTAGGTTAATGAAAAAAAAAAAAAATCCCAAGAAAACAATAAAATATCCAAAGATTTTTTTGTTTTTCCCCGGGCATAAAAAGTAAATAGAAATGAAGCATATGATGATAGGAACCCAAAACTACCATTACAAATTTGTTACCTATATTGTTGCGTCTCCTGTATATTTACCTTTGTTCCTTACGATCGTCGGATATCTAAAGCCTGATGCCGTGATCCCCGAAGGGGTGGCCCACGAACGAACCGTCCCCATGCACCTCTGTCCCCAATCAGTCGACGCCCCTCCTCACCAGCACTGCCTTCATCCATATACTTCCTCACTCCATCCTTCCACCTCTCCTTCGGTCTACCTCTCCCTCTCTGTCCTTCCACCTCCCTCTCGTACACCCTCTTAACCCTTGTCTAGCGGGTGCTCTGTGGCCGTTTTGGGCCTTTTCAGGCCATTCTGACTGCTATATCAACCATCAGTATGAAAGGAACTGTATTGCGCCGAAAACTAGGTGGAAATCGCTACACAATGACGCCACATACAGCTACGTAGCACTCGTGGAGCACTGACAGTGTTACCTCGAAGATGGAAGTTTAGCTGATTTTGCTACATTGCTCACTTTTAGCGAACTATTGGTTACACTGTCATCCTCACGCGCGGTGGGGGAACTGGAGTTAGTGTGGGCCGGGAGGCCACAGATGTCGGACGTATGGATCATTACTATCCCACCCATTTTCACTCGATTTCCACCCTTTTTTCACCCGTTTTTTGCCAGTTTTTTTAACTCGACTTATGTTGCGGGCTGCTCTTTAAGGGTTAATCATTCTCTCACTTTCCATACGTTCCGTATGGCCGAACCATCTCAAGTTGTTCCTTTTCACACTTTCCAGCACATCTACCTCCACACCACACCTCCTTCTTACTTCCTCATTCGTCTGTCTATCCCTCCATGTAACTCCGCACACACTTCTTAAGTAACTCATTTCCACTGCTCTCACTCTTCGTCTGAGTCTCTCAACCAACGTCCATGCTTCGCTTCCGTAAGTCAGTGTCGGGAATACCACATTGTCATGCAAGGACTTCTTCACTTCCATACTGACCACCCTATTTCTTGTTACTGCTTTCAGTGTTCCTACAACCCTCTTCCCCTGTTGTACCCTCTCCTGCACTTCTTCATCCATAGTACCATCTTTACTCAACACACTGCCCAGATACTTAACACCTTATTGGCGGGCTAGGCGGTATTTTACACCTAGCCGCCCAGCGGGCACAATCCCGAAATATTCGCTCACTTTCACTCGCCCTAGCGCCGTTACTATGGCTCCAATCGGAACAAAACGATCATTTTTGGAACGAGCAACTCTCCGTCTCCCCAAAGAAGTCTATTCTGAATGAAGTGAGCGAGTGTGGAGGGTGGGAGGAGGTGAGGAATAGGAGGTACTTTTTTGGTCTATTTCCCGGGCGCGTTCGGATGCGTTCGCTTTGCCCTGACTTTGGCCTCACGCGCGTCAATTATTCCTTCGGTAAGCACTCTTATTTTCTCTTGTTTCTCCTTATTTCTGTATTCTCTGTATTCTCGCTCTCTCTCTCTCTCTCTCTCTCTCTCTCTCACTCCTCTTGTCTGTCTGTCTGACTCTCTCTCTCTCTCTCTCTGGCTAGCTCGCTTTCTCTCTCTCTCCCCCTTTCTCCTTCGTACGCGCTCTGTCTCACTCTCTCTCCCTTCCTCCCTTTCTCTCTTCTCTATATTTCTCTCTTTCGTATATGTAATTCTCATTATTCTTTTCTCTAATCCCTCTTTCTTTATTTGCTTGTAATATTTCTGTATTATTATATCTTTTTCACTCCTTCTTCAGTTCAGTTTCTGTATTCTCTTTCATTTATCATCATTCTCTATATTTCATTCCTTACAATCTACCGTACATTGTTATATATACGCCTATCAAATGATTGCAATCATTACACGGTATATATATATATATATATATATATATATACTGAATATTGGTGTATATTGATATCAATCATTTGATAGGCGTATATATCACCATGTACGGTACATTTCTTTCCTTACAATGTACCGTACATGGTGATATGTACGCCTATCAAATGATTGATATCAATATACGGTATATATATATATATATATATATATATATATATCTATACTGTATATTGGTGTATATTGATATCAATCATTTGATAGGCGTATATATAACCATGTACGGTATATTTCTTTCCTTACGAAGGTGACCTTGAAATTGCTATGACTCTTCTCTCTCCTTTCGTAAGGACAGAAATCTACCGTATACCGTGATATATACGCCTATCAAATGATTGATATCAATATATATATACTGTATATTGGTGTATATTGATTTCAATCATTTGATAGGCGTATATATCACGGTATACGGTAGATTTCTGTCCCTACAATGTACCGTACATGGTGATATGTACGCCTATCAAATGATTGATATGAATATACGGTATATATATATATATATATATACTATATATTGGTGTATATTGATATCAATCATTTGATAGGCGTATATATCACCATGTACGGTATATTTCTTTCCTTACAATGTACCGTACATGGTGATATGTACGCCTATCAAATGATTGATATCAATATACGGTATATATATATATATATATATGTACTGTATATTGGTGAATATTGATATCAATCATTTGATAGGCGTATATATAACCATGTACGGTATATTTCTTTCCTTACGAAGGTGACCTTGAAATTGCTATGACTCTTCTCTCTCCTTTCGTAAGGACAGAAATCTACCGTCCGTGATATATACGCCTATCAAAAGATTGATATCAATATATATATATATACTGTATATTGGTGTATTTGATTTCAATCATTTGATAGGCGTATATATCACGGTATACGGTAGATTTCTGTCCCTACAATGTACCGTACATGGTGATAATATGTATGCCTATCAAATGATTGATATCAATATACGGTATATATATATATATATATACCGTATATTGATTGCAATCATTTGATAGGCGTATATATATATATATATAGGCGTGCATTTTCACTCTCTCTCTCTGTTTCACTTGCTTTGCAGGAATTTTTGTTTTGTTTTATAAATAATATTATTTCAACACATTTCCAAATCACCCTATGGGGTAGTGTTGACGACTCATTTTTTTTTTTTTGTGGTGTTCCCAGGAGGTGTAATCCACATTTCATTGAGGTAGAAAAGGCAGTTATATGATTGAGGTAGATAAAAGGCAGTTATATGATTTAGGTAGACAAATGACATGGATGTATGAGGTGGACCAAGAAGCAGATGGATGGATGAGATTCGAAACTTATGGATGTAATGGGTGATGTTGCTGATGATGATGAATGCACTTGTGTTTGGGTAGTGTGCTATTCCACCATATAAATGATTGAATGACATGAATTCATGAGGTAGTTTGAAATAGATGAATGAATGATTGGCAAGAGGTCTAGAGGAGGAGGAGGTCTTAAAGGAGGTCTAGAAGTGTTCCAGGGTGTGGTACTCGGTGTAACAAGGAGAAGCGCATAGTCCCACATTACAATGACTACACATGAACGTGGTTTCCCTCCTGATTTGGTTCCTCCTTGTTGTGTGTCTGCAGACGTGGCACTGCTTCAGTCCGTGCTTCCGGTTGGCTGCGATTTGTGATGCTGAGCGGGGGCAAAACACAAGCATGGGGGTCGAGAGGTAGTCCCGGCTCTCAAGGCGGTCAGGCAGATTCACGATCGGCCTCGGAGGTGGTAGCATATGTGTGGTTCCGTGCTTCCTGAGGATGGAGTCGTTGATTTCCTTCGCGAACAGCCTTACAGAACTCCTCCTTCCTGTCCGCGTCATCCACAGGTTGTACGCGTTCAGGATAGTGACATCAAGAAGATGGAGTATCACCTTCTTATACCACTTACAGTCTTCCTGAGGCAGTCAACAACAGTGATTTGCATGTCACTCTTATCCACCAACCGCATGCTTATGTTGTAGTCCATAACAAGGTCAGGTTTGGAGATAGCTACTAGATGCTTCTCGTGGTTGACAGGGTCCATGTGGTATCTCTTTTTCCTGCTATCTCGCATTGTGGACTTGTGGAAGGTGGAGAGGACATTGACTGGCTTTGTGTCACGCCAACAAATAGCCAGTATACTGTCACTGCTGCTCTTCTTCCGGAAGATGTCTCCTTTCTGTGTAGCATGAAACTTGGGCCAGTGTTTCCTGTTTGCCCTGACAGCTCCACAGCTTCCCGTGCTCCTTGAAAGGAGATACCTGGGAAGGAGAGGAGAGGTGTAGAAATTGTCGGTGTACAAGATACGGTTGGCATCCAGATACGGTTCCATCAGTGTCTTCACAACCGCCCCTGAAAGACCCAGTGGGTCGTTTGGAATGTCCACATCAGTATCGGTGTAGATGATGAGGTCCAGCACGTATCCTGTCTCGCAGTCACACAGTACAAAGAACTTGATCCCGAAGCGGTGACGCTTCGACGGAATGTACTGCCTGAAAGAGAGACGTCCACGGAAGAGGATCAAGGACTCATCGATCACGACATTCTGAAAAGGTTTGAAAAACCGGCGATACCTGTTCAGGAGGGAGTTCAGGAATGGCCGGATTTTCCAAAGCTTGTCAGCTCCGTGTGCCGCATTGTTGTCGACAAAGTGCAAGCACTTGAGAATTTGTCGGTATTGGTCCCTGGGCATGTACATGTTGAAGACTGGCGTTGATCTAATGTCATGCATCAGCCAATAATCCAGCATGTTGTGCTTTCTCATGTGGGGCATTAGCATGGTGAGGGCCAAAAACACGAGGAGCTCAGGGATATCGATGGGCGTCCATCTCCTCATGTGGGGCGAGGCCATCTCTTCGGAGTGCAGCCTTGCATATAGGTTTGTCTCCCTTACCATGTCCCCGAGCAATTCATCGTCAAAGAATGCTCGGAAGTAGTCATAAGGGGTATCATTCTCTGTGCAGGGAAAGCCAGGCTGGACGCCATTTGTTCCCTTATCAAAATTGGGTGGAACCCCAGGCATATCCCGAGGCTCGCAGAGCTCCCACTGAAAGATAGGTAGCTCGTCCGGCCTCCTGCCCCTCCCGACCACTCGTGGGGCACCTCCTGGGGCACCTCCTGGGGCACCTCCTGGGGCACCTCCCGGGGCACCTCCCGGGGCACCTCCCCGAGCACCTCCCCGAGCACCTCTTCCGGCCCTTCCTCGGGCCCTTCCTCGGGCCTTTCCTCGGGCCCTTCCCCGGGCACCTTGCTGTGGCTCTCCCTGTTGTGGCGGTCCCTGCTGTGGCTGTGGCTGTGTCTGCTGTGGCTGTGCCTGCCCGCCATTAGAGACGCCTGCTGGCGTGGGGGATATCCTGGCTTCAGGCGAATCGGGAGAGCTTGAGCCGGTGCCGGCATCACTCTCAGACATCGTCAGCCGACGCATGGTCCTCCTGATCCTCCTCATCCGCTGCAGCCCGGGTGGCGTTGACAACCTGGGAGGAGCATCAACAGCTGGTGTTGACGTCGCTGGTCCTGGTTGTCCATGGGCGGGGGTTAGTGGTAGCTGCACTACCCCCGAGATGTTCCCTAGCTGAACGGGCATCACTGGAGGCTCTGACGAGGCTCGCTGCCTGGATGTGGATGGGCGTGGCTGTGGGGATAACGATCTTCGTCGTTTGGCCTGTCTTGTGTTGCCTATGAAAATTGTGGGAATGGTATTTCGTATGAGGGATGTGCAGACTCAAACTTGACAACTAAGACATGATTGATTTGAGAGAGAGAGAGAGAGAGAGAGAGAGAGAGGGGAAGAGTCCTAGCAATTTCAAGGTCACCTTCGTAAGGAAAGAAATGTACCATATACCGTGATATATACGCCTATCAAATGATTGCAAGCAACATGGAGTCACGTGAAGAAATGAATAAATACATGAATAAATGAAGGGAGAGAAAGAATATGCTACTTGGTGTAGTGCCCGGGCTAATTGTCAAAAGGGTTAATTCTGGGGATAGACCTGGTAAACAGTGAGTCACACAAACAGAGATGGGAAGAAGGAAAGAGAGAGAGAGAGAGAGAGAGAGAGTAAATTTCTCCAAAATATCATATAATATGGTATATCTATATATATATATATACCGTATATTGATATCAATCATTTGATATGCGTACATACATAGATAATATTGATATATATATATTGATATCAATATATATATACTGTATATTGGTGTATATTGATTTCAATCATTGATAGGCGTACATATCACCATGTACGGTACATTGTAAGTAAAGAACTCTCCAACCGTACATGTGATATGTAGCCTATCAAATGATTGATATCAATATCACGAGTATATCTACTGCTATATATGATATATATAAATATATAATATATATTATATATATATTATATATAGATAAACCAGTATATTGCTTGCAATCATTTGATATGCGTATACTAACGTGTACGGGTACATTCTTTCCTTACGACAAGAGAGAGCCAGTCCTAGCAATTTCAAGGTTACCTTCGTAAGGAAAGAAATGTACCGTATACCGTGATATATACGCCCTATCAAAATGATTGCAAGCAACATGGAGTACACGTCGAAGCATTTATAACTCACTGAATACAATGAAGGGAGAGAAAGAAAATCCTACTTGGTGGTATTCTGCCCCGGGGGCATGTGATAAAATGTGTTGTTTTCTGAGGAGTGGCCTACAGTAATCAGTAAGAGTCACACAAACAAAGATGGGAGAGACAGAGAGAGAGGAAGAGAGAGAGAGAGAAAAAGAGAGAGAAGAGTAAAATTTCTCCAAAATATCATATAGGAAAATAAATATTACGGTATATATATATATATATAGCTATAAACATATATAAAAATAACCGTTATACTGAT
>CM064566.1:38776333-38873054 GCA_032716605.1 Paralithodes platypus
ATTACTAAGTATAAAGAATCAAATAAATAAATCTAAATGAAAACTACTCCATATCTAAATTGAATTCAATCTGAAACAAGCTAATTTATATCCAAAGGTCTCACATAATAAATTTATATATAGGGTAAGGTTATAAGGGTTAATATTAGCCAGGAATTAACTCACCAATAGTTCCACGTGGCAATGAGGCAAGGGAGAACGTTTTACCCAATATGGCGGTGGACAATGGGGAACGAGACTTCGGTCCCGAGACACGAGTCAAGTTAAAGAAAGAATAAATGATTACATGGGAATGGACATGAATATTATGCTTATCTGTCAGTCAGTCATGGCGTCGATGAGAGCGTCGTGATGGTGTAGCTGTGTGTATTGCTGTATGTGTATTGTGATTAGAGGCACAAAAGCACGATCAACTGAGGGCGGAAAATTAGATGTTAACTGGTTGGTGTTCGTGAAGGCTCTGGTGTTCCTCGAAGGCACACCTTGCTGCCTTGGCAAAACGCCAGGAGCCCAAATTATCGTACCGCATCTAGGTTGCTCTATACGATAAATTATATTAATATATACGATAAATTCATATATACTACATAAGACCATGGCAATATTGCTTAATAGCATATTAGGCCTTTTATAACTTAACTTATTTACAATCTTATAATATACGATCTACTCGTCCTACGTCGTGCTGTAGGAGCGATCGTGACGTCACAGAGACATACGAGATCACAAAACGGCCATATTCTATCGTATTTATACGATACACTCCCCCCACAAAAAAAGGACCAGAACCACGCCTTAAAACCTAAAGTTGCCCAGAGGCTATCTTCTGACGCCACAAGTCGACGGCGCCAGCAGCAGCGCGTCTGGGACGCGTCCCGGTCCGAGAATGATCACCATCAGTAAGAGGTGAGTCGTTCCTTTGAGAATCCTCGGACCCAGCAATAACAGGTGGAGCATCAGATTGCAATGCGGAATCGAGCTCCAAAGCGTACAAACGTGCGATAGGACGAACAGTGGCTGTCTTCAATAGCGCCACCCGCTCTACAGAGTCTGCCCCCTTGTATACCTCCAACACGCGGCCCAATTTCCAGTATAAACGAGGACTATCTTCTTTAATTAAAACAACTTCACCAACTGTAGGTGCCGTTGGTCTACCAGAGGGAGTAACACTCCTTTCCCTCAATGCTAGCAGATATTCACTAATCCACCGTTTCCTAAAATCCTCTATTATCCTGGATATATACTGGTATCTCTTAGACACCGCTACCTCAGAGTACAACGAGGGATCCTCTAACTCTACTATGGACTGAAAATCAGATGGAAACGCAGTCAATGGTTTTCCATATAGCAAGTGAGCTGGCGTTAATGGTAGTGGTTCTTGCAGGTCGGTGTACACATATGTAAGCGGGCGATCATTCACGACTGCCTCTATCTCTGTGAGGACTGTCGTCAACTCACTCTTCTTTAATAGAGCACGTCCTACAACCGCTCTGAGTCCTGACTTTACTATGCCGACACACCGTTCCCACATTCCACCAAACCAAGGTGCCTTAACTGGAATGAACCTCCATTCGCACTTCTTCTCTCCCAAAAAGTGATGATAGTAGGATCACTACTCATATCCTTTAGATATTTTGATGCTTGGACATAAGTGGGAGCATTGTCGCTAAGAATGAGTTGAGGGAATGAACGACGGGCACAAAACCGTCTGAACGCCAGCATAAATTCTTCGCTAGACATATTATCACATAGTTCTAGGTGTACCGCTCGAGACGTTGCACAGGTTAAACAATAATATATAAACCTTCTCATGCTCCCTCATCTTCAATGCCCCTGTGTAATCTAAATCTACCGCTGGAAAAGGTTCTACGTGCTTTACACGGCATTCAGGTAGGGGTGGAGAGGGGGTCCAGGTGCATATGGTTTTAACCTTTTAGTCTTATGGCATATTGCCACACTTTCTTACTACGCGTTCGAGCTTACTTGTCGAAATCTGGGTATCCACCATGTGAGACGTAAATTTGATATAATATGACATACCCCGTAGTGTTTTACTTCCCTATGTGCACGTATGATCAATAGACACTTTTTTTTTTTTTTTTTTTTTTGTTTTTTTTTTTTTCCCACCCAGTAACGTGATGTCTTGTTGGCATAAGTATAGGGCGGTTTTGTGGCCATCTGGTACAACCCGACAACTTCAAGGCGGACCCTCACACCTGATGGAGGCCATTGTCTAGGTGCAACCTTAGTTGACGTAAGATATTAGGCATTAATGTCCTTATTCGAGTTTTTCAAGCATTCTAATTCATTGGAAAAGGTTTCTTACATTGAAACCCAATTGATCAAAAGTTAACTTCAGCTGCTTTAAATTCACGAGGCATCAATTGTTGTGACCCCTGTTGCAGAGTTGGCGCGTTACTTTAAGGTTGAGATTGGATACATATCGCCAATACCCAAGCTACAAAACTCTGACTAGTTTATTATAGTCACCGAAATCTTTGCCACTCAATGATTGGACCCGGGGGGCCTCTTTTGGTTGGGCTGTTAAAACTGCCACTGTTTCCAGTGCAGAAAGAAGTTCCCCTCACCCAACAGCATGCCAATATCGTCCATTCACTTTCATGGAGAAGCCAACTTGGGACCATTTGCCACCCACAATTCGGACTTAATTAAACTGGCTAGACGTTATACCCCTAGTTATGAGATCACTAGGATTTTCTTCGGATTTACATAATGATAATCAAAGTATGGCAATAGGGCCCCTAAATCTCATCCTACCCCGATTCCGCACATAAACTGGCGGAGACTTCTTGATATGTATCCAGTTGAGTGCGACCTGACTATAGGCCCCCATAACGTGAACGATTTCAATATTTAATTCGCTATCGTATGCTGCACGTACATGTTGGCAACCAGACTTGCTAATAGCAGCATGGCAGTCCATTCCCATTTTAGGGATAGTTACCTTTTTAACTGGGGCTACCTTGGCCCGGGGTGGTAACTAAATGTGCCCAAAAGAAAGTAAAGTATAAAAACATATATGGTTTAACCCCGTATGCCGTGGCGCTAGCATCGCAAAAAACGTGTGTAACGTAAAGTCAACGAACGCCGCCACTTTACGAGATATAGGTTTAGTACATAGGATGGCATATTCATTCAACAACCATGTCCCTTGGTCATTAAGATCCTCGGGCAAAACTGTCATCCCATCATATTTTATGTCTCCAAACTTCCTGCATTAGAATCCTAGCTCTTATGGTAACGGGTTAAGCTAGACCCAAAGGATCAAAAAAATTGCGCAACTTTGACTCAACAGACTTCTTTTTGTGTTGCGTTTCCTGTCTGCTGAGCAAAAGACCTTGTTTGAAAAGTTAGTATGTCATGTTTTTTTTTTTTTTAAAAAAAAAGGGGGGTTTTTTTTTTTTTTTTTTGTTTTTTTTTTTTTTTTTTTTTTTTTTTTTTTTTTGGGGGGGCCAGACTCATCCCCACATTTCTGGACTTTTCCTGGTTAGGAGATGCCGTACCGTCCACCTGTATTAAACTCTGTAGATTCGCACTACTTAGTAACCCACTTCGCGGAAGAAATAGATGTGCATTCCGCAAACAATCTGCGTGATACTTTGCCAGTAGTGCATATAACAAATCATCCTGACTATCGCTTAAACCTGCAAATCGTCAATATATACTCCTGTGAGATAGTTTACCTTGTGTTCCTCATGAGTGGTCAGCTAGATGTTTTAGATTTGTGGCATTTAACAAAAAACTGTGAGGAACGTGGCCCCCCCCCCCCAAAAAAAAAAAAAAAAAGAGTACCCAAACCGAAAACGGTATATTATCTGTGATTGGAATTTCAGAGTCGCTTAATGTAGCTGAAAACAAAGAAAGGCGGGGTGGTGGTAACATCTCGATCTTCCTCCTTTAGCTTGACCATCAAGAATGCTTTCTCCCCCCGATGTCAATGGTATAGGCTTACTTCCCCAGCCTAAACCGCCCATAGATGTTGGGACAGGTCCGGACAACCATGGACGGACCGGTCAACAGACAGTTCATTATGACTGGGTTGTTGACCTTGGTGGGCAGGGGCAGTCATACACAACCCGGTATTGGTTATCGTGACGCTGTCTTTCCTTACCCCATGATGGGCCAGATAGGAAACTCTACCCTTCTGAAAAAACGGTTCCTTGACATCGATTCTCTCAATAAAGCCCCTATACTCATAAACTCCGAAAATACCATCGTCATAAGACTGGCGCGTGCACGGTTCGTTAGACAATTTATGCTGTAATGCGCGCAAGCGACCTACTGCCAAAAAGCCATAGTTGGTAGGCAGGCTTATCTCCCTAGTCTTCCAGGGTAAACCTAAATTTAGATTGATTGTCTGAGGCCAACAGTAGACACACAGACTCGGTCAAACATTGGTAGCGCAACTTCCGAGTCATATCCAGTCTCCATAGGATTAATGCCTATGTGAAGCCAATCTCCACAGTCGTTTCCAGGTCGAACTACGGCAGCCATCTTAGGCGTCACTAGGTGGGGAATACTCCCTTCCCAACTCCTCTGCCGCGGTTACGTGACTCTATTATATCGAAGGACCGTGTCGACCAGGGACCTTTGGACTGTGTAGAGTATGCAACCTTTCCGGCTCATGCAAATATCCAAAGTTAGTGGGGATCTAAAATTATTACACACACATCTTTTTAAATACAGGGTATACTACTTCATAATAATTGATTCCCACCAAGTAGAACATGCACCTCACTCTGATTTCCCATGGGATCTGACAAGTTAACCCCTTTTCTACATAATGTGTGTTCAACCTTCTTTCACACCCACAGATACATTATTCTGGGTTAGGGTGTCTACTAGGATACAAGTCATAAAGTACCGGGGGTTTTTACGGTAGAAATATGCAATCTACGCTATCTCGTAGTCTTGCTATCAGTAAACCCGGTGGAACCCTGTAATCGAAGGAGTCTCAGCCCCTCCGATTCGGTGCTTCAGTCACAATAGTTAGGGACCTCTTTTTATAAAGGGACGGTTGAGACCCTGGATCTCGAAGTACCCGACAAACTTTGTTACTGTTCATTACCTTCCATGGGAATCTGTATTGTGGGCAATATAGTGGTGTCTTGCATGCTACTTAGTGTCACAGTTGTAGTACCCTCTGTATTGGACGCATCTTTGACTTTATCTGCGGGTAGGACACAACTTATCAAAGTGATGTCCTTTGCAGTGGCGGACAGGGCCTTTAAGTATGGAGCCCCCAGGGGGTTTTGTGTTTTTTTTTTTTTTTTTGTACATTGTCCCGGGCTTACCATGTTCTTTACTTAGACAAAAGAGTACACATAGCTTCAACTCTTTTAGCCCTGTGTTAGTTTTGTCTCATTTGTTGGGTCATTTACGCAGAAACTCCATTTATGTTTGTTGTTCCATAGCTTACATTAGAATTCTGAGCAGTGTTTCTTATTAACGCACCCTATTTCTTTTCTTTAGTCCCACACTGTCATGACTTATTGTTCCCCTCTTCTCCCACATTCTCACTCCCTCCCGACATATACATTCTACCTTTGTTCAAAAATTCTGTAGATTATTGATTTCCTTACTGAAAACTGAGTTTAGAACTCCCCCAGCCCTCCAAATGATCTTACCGTATCAAGTATTGACATAGGAAGCTTCTAACGCAAGATAATGACTATCCTTCATGCATGGTAAGCCCTAGGGTGTCCTAGCAATCCGAGTATGGCCCTTCCATATGTGCCCTGAAGTTTTGCAACTCAAACCTTATACTGTGGTTCTGCGAGCCTTAACAAGGCAACGACATGGGCCATCTTCAACTGCTCTTTATCCCGTTATGGGGACTCTAATAAGGTGTACTGCCCTCAAGATAAACTACCACCCACTACTGCAAACCCTCTCATCAAAATTTAAGGGGCCTCTCCTTCCATTTGTTCCCTTCAGATAGTGAAACTTGCGGTATCGATTCAAAGAGGATTCATGACCCGTAGATCGAAATAAGTCCCAAAAAGCTACACCACTCAGTTAACTTGCCCCCAAATGTAGGAAGAATTGAGCTTTGGGAGGTGTGTACAGTATATTTTGGGTCAGCCCGTTCAATGGGCCCCTCATTAGCGCCTCCACTCTTACTTGCGACCAGCACGCTGTAATATGTACTTCGCTCTAAAGACAGGTTCTGTCATAGAGAGCGCGAGTATCACACTCTGTAAAATCCTCTTCCGCATCGGTTCATGTCAGCCACAATCACCTCACATCAGAGCCATAATTACGACCGTGGGTTAGTCTGGACGTTTTCTAATCTAGCCTGCAATTCCTCTAGGTCAGCAGTAGGGATGAAAGTGTTGATGTCCGCAATTAGCCTATGTAATACTCCCCGAAGTCCTGCACTTTGATTTTTAGGGGCTTTGATACAGCACCCCACTAGACGGTTGTCTTCTTTATTGTCTTATTTCATTTTGCATGTGAGCCTATTAGGCTATGTATCTAAATGTTACGTTACAAAGACAACGGCCAAATAATAGTCCAATTAAGAGACGCCGACTGGGAAGGGGGGGGGGCGGAACTTCTACTGTTATGGAGAAAAAATAGTACACTAAATAGGCAATACCTACTAATGGATCATATTGAACAGGAAACAATGTTAAGTCAGGTCATATGTCACAGGAAAGTCCGAAACGGAAAAGAAAATTATTGGGAAAAGATGATGGGTGGGATGCAGGATTTGGGAAGGGTGCAACGATGGGACCCTCCATTCCGGCTCTAAACACCGCTTGGCTAGTATTACCAGATTATCATAGAGATGTTCCTGCCATCCTGTTATATTGTCCCCTTGTTCATTGCCTCAAAGAAAATCCCTTACTGGTAGCTAATTCCCGGGTTCAGGTCACCAATGTGGTAAACTATCAATGGAAGTTAAAAAATATTACTAAAGATATAATGAATCAAATAAATCAATCTAAATGAAAAACTACTCCATATCTAAATTGAACTCAATCTGAAACAAGGCTAATTTATATCCAAAGGTCTCACATAATGAATTTATATATAGGGTAAGGTTACTAGGGGTTAATATTAGCCAGGAATATAACTCACCAATTAGTTCCCACGTGGCAATGAGGGCAAGGGAAAAACGTTTTTACCCAATATGGCGGCCCTGGACAAAGGGGAACGAGACTTTGGTCCACGAGACACGAGTTCAAGTTAAAAGAAAAAGAATAAATGATTACATTGCGAATGGGACCTGAATATTATGCTTATCTGTCAGTCCAGTCCATGGCGTCGATGAGAGCGTTCGTGATGGTTGTAGCTGTGTGTATTGGTGTATGTGTATTGTGATTAGAGGCACAAAAGCACGCTCAACTGAGGGCGGAAAATTAGATGTTAACTGGTTGGGTGTTCGTGAAGGCTCTGGCGGTCCTCGAACGGCACACCTTGACTGCCTTGGCAAAAAAACGCCAGGAGGCCCAAAAAATATCGTGAGCCGCAATCTAGGGTGCTCTATACGATAAATTATAATTAATATATACGATAAATTCATATTATACCGCATAGGGACATGGCAAGATTGCATAATTAGCATATTAGGCCTTTTTATTAACTTAACTTATTTACAAATCTTAGAAATATACGATCTCCTTCGTCCTACGTCGTGCTGTAGGAGCAGATCGTGACGTCACAGAGAACATAACGAGAGATCACAAAAGAGTCATATTCTATCGTATTTATACGATAAACCTATGAAAATGTACACAAATTACGAAGTGCAAACACTGCCCACACACGAACCACAACTCTCGTAAGGAGGATCCCGAGGAGAAAAAAAGAAGAGTTACAAATCACGTACAAGAATAGTTAGGATCTCGGATGCCTTGCGGTGTATTCGGGGAGATACTCCAAGAGTGTGCAAAATAATATCTAATATCTTCTTGAAAACTGCTCTAATGAAGAACTTTTGTTTTTTTACAACTTCTGACGCGGAAGTTGTTCCAGGTTGTTAAAAAACAGATATTTTGTGTAACAAAAGTTGTCCACAAATTACTAGTGCTGTATCTTTTCATGAATTCTCCAGCCATGGTTGTGGGTTTATTCATATTGAGGCTAAACATATTGCTTAATCCAATTGTCAAGCCCATCAGTATTTTAAAAAACTTGATCGTTGAATAGCATAGTTAGTCTAAGTCATAGGATGAATGAAAAGATTGAATGAGGGAGAGCTCCTGAGTTCCTGTTCAGTCGAAGACTGAAAATTTGCCAATTTTGGGGTTTGGAGAGCTGGGACAGAATAAAAGTGGGACTTGTGTTGGCGGGTTGCTTCGAAACTCGAGCAAGGGATACACTGAAAGAGCTCTGAAGAACACTGATTGTTGTAAATAGCGATAGAAAGAGTGAAAAGAAATGCAAACATTATGGCGTTGTTGAAAAAATTGTAGGAAACTAGTAAGAGGAAGTGGTTGAAGGAGGTTGATGAGGCGGAATGCTTTTGATTCTACTCGTTCGAGAAGTGCTGGTATGGGTGGTGGAGCCTCCCTACAATTCTGGGAAAAAGCTGTTTTAAGCAAGTGATAAAATTATCTTTCTTTTAAGGAATTGTCGGATTGAAAAAAAATACACATAGAATATTGTGGAAATATCACACAGATTATAGACCACAGACATTAGCGTACCGTACCTCTGGTAGTAGCGTTTAATGGAAGGCATTAGGGTTGAAGGATACTTTCGGAATAACGATATGTTCTGGAATAAAAATTGCGGCTAAAGCCTTGCAAATAGGTTTATATTCAAAAAACTGTATATTAAATTAATGGGTTTTTACATTTAGCTAAAATAAGATTGCGCTAGTTGTAGTATATTTGATAAAATATATTTTGTACAAAGTATAACTATAATAATAAGAAAATGAAGAACTAGAATCGCGGGGCAAAAGACTTTGATATTACCCGCCATTTCAAGGTATTATACTGCTCAGAATAGTGAGCCAGTCGACAGTTGAATTCCATAGTGATAAGACATACAAAAAGACTTAGGAAAATCCCCCCCCGCGAAATGAATAACTATAGGGGACTTTGTTCCGGTCAATATACAGGAGACGCACACAATATAGATAGCAACTTTCTATGGTAGTTTTGGGTTCCTATCATTCATATGCTTCAATTTCTATATACTTGTATTCCCTGGAGAGAAAAAAAAACAAATCTTGGGATTTTTTCTTTTTCTCTTTGCGATATTTTTTTTGTTTCCTTTTTTTTTGGTCAGTAACCTAACAAAAAACACCCTAACCTAACCTAAAAAAAAAAAAAACCCCCCTTTTTTTTACAAAACTAGCCCCCAATACCATTTAGCTTAGGTTGAGGTTAGGTTTTTTGGTTAGGTTAATGAAAAACACAAAAAAAATCCCAAGAAAAAAATAAAAAATATCCCAAAGTACTTTTTTTGTTTTTCCACGGGCATAAAATAAGTAAAATAGAAAAGAAGCATATGATGATAGGGAACCCAAAAAACTACCATTACAAATTTGTTACCTATATTGTTGCGGTTCACGTAATTAACCTTTGTTCCTTACGATCGTCGGATATCTATCGCCTGATGCCGGTGATCCCCGAAGGGTGGCCACGAAAGAAACCGTCCCATTGCACCCTCTGTCCCAGTACAGTCGAGCCCCTCCTCACCAGCACCGCTTCATATCCAGATTACTTCCTCACCAATGCTTCCAACTCATCCTTCGGTATCTTACCTCTCCTCTCTGTCCTTTCTATCCACCTCCATAATCGTACACCCTCTATCCATTCTCGCACTTTCCATACGTCGTATGGCCCGAAACCATCTTCAAGTGTTTCCTTTTCACCCACTTCTTCCAGCACATTACTCTCCTCCACACCACACTCTTCTTACTTCCTCAATTCGTTGTCTATCCCTCCATGTAACTCCGCACACACTCTTAGGAAAATCATTTCCACCTGCATCTCAATCTTCGTCCGGTCTCTCCACCAAACGTCCATCAGCTTCGCTTCGTAAGTCAGTGCGGGATTACACATTGTTCATGCAAGGACGTATTCACTTCCATACGCACCACCCTATTTCTTGTTACTGCTTTTCTTTACAGGTGTCCTACAAACCCTCTTCTCCTTCTGTGTACCCTCCCTGCACTTCTTCATCCAAGTACCATGTCTTACTCAACACACTGCCACCTTTAGTACGTAACACCTTATTGGCGGGCTAAGGCGGTATTTTATCACCTAGCCGCCCAGCGGGCACAATCCCGAAATATTCGCTCACTTTCACTGCCCTAGCGCCGTTACTATGGCTCCAATCGGAACGAAACGATCATTTGGAACGAGCAGATGCCGTTCCCCAAAGATTCTGAATGAAGTGAGCGAGTGTGGAGGGTGGGAGGAGGTGAGGAAGAGGAGGTACTTTTGGTCTATTTCCCACATGCGTTCGCTTTGTCCTGACTTTGGCCTCACGCGCGGTTATTCTCGGTAAGCACTCTTATTTTCTCTTGTTTCCTTATTTCTGTATTCTCTGTATTCTCGCTCTCTCTCTCTCTCTTTTCCTCTTCACTCCTCTTGTCTGTCTGTCTGACTTCTCTCTCTCTCTCTTGGCTAGCTCGCTTTCTCTCTCTCTCCCCCTTTCCTTTCTACGCGCTCTGTCTCACTCTCTCGTAATATGTATCTCTTCTCTATATTTTTTCCTCTTTCGTATATGTAATTCTCATGATTCTTTCCTCTAATCTTCTTTATTTGCTTGTAATATTTCTGTATTATATCTTCACTTCCTTATTCAGTTTCAGTTTCTGTATTCTCTTTCATTATCATATCTATATTACTTCCTTACAATCTACCGTACATTGTTTATATACGCCTATCAATGATTGCAATCAATACACGGTCTATATATATATATAATATATATATATTATATATATATTATATATATATATATACTGTATATTGGTGTATATTGATATCAATCATTTGATAGGCGTATATATAACCATGTACGGTATATTTCTTTCCTTACGAAGGTGACCTTGAAATTGCTATGACTCTTCTCTCTCCTTTCGTAAGGACAGAAATCTACCGTCCGTGATATATACGCCTATCAAATGATTGATATCAATATATATATATATATACTGTATAATGGTGTATATTGATTTCAATCATTTGATAGGCGTATATATCACGGTATACGGTAGATTTCTTTCCCTACAATGTACCGTACATGGTGATAATATGTATGCCTATCAAATGATTGATATCAATATACGGTATATATATATATATATACCGTATATTGAGTGCAATCATTTGATAGGCGTATATATATATATATATATAGGCGTGCATTTTCACTCTCTCTCTCTGTTTCGCTTGCTTTGCAGGAATTTTTGTTTTGTTTTATAAATAATATTATTTCAACACATTTCCAAATCACCCTATGGGGTAGTGTTGACGACTCATTTTTTTTTTTGTGGTGTTCCCAGGAGGTGTAATCCACATTTCATTGAGGTAGAAAAGGCAGTTATATGATTGAGGTAGATAAAAGGCAGTTATATGATTGAGGTAGATAAAAGGCAGTTATATGATTAGACAAATGACATGGATGTATGAGGTGGACCAAGAAGCAGATGGATGGATGAGATTCGAAACTTATGGATGTAATGGGTGATGTTGCTGATGATGATGAATGCACTTGTGTTTGGGTAGTGTGCTATTCCACCATATGAATGATTGAATGACATGAATTCATGAGGTAGTTTGAAATAGATGAATGAATGATTGGCAAGAGGTCTAGAGGAGGAGGAGGTCTTAAAGGAGGTCTAGAAGTGTTCCAGGGTGTGGTACTCGGTGTAACAAGGAGAAGCGCATAGTCCCACATTACAATGACTACACATGAACGTGGTTTCCCTCCTGATTTGGTTCCTCCTTGTTGTGTGTCTGCAGACGTGGCACTGCTTCAGTCCGTGCTTCCGGTTGGGTGCGATTTGTGATGCTGAGCGGGGGCAAAACACAAGCATGTGGGTCGAGAGGTAGTCCCGGCTCTCAAGGCGGTCAGGCAGATTCACGATCGGCCTCGGAGGTGGTAGCATATGTGTGGTTCCGTGCTTCCTGAGGATGGAGTCGTTGATTTCCTTCGCGAACAGCCTTACAGAGCTCCTCCTTCCTGTCCGCGTCATCCACAGGTTGTACGCGTTCAGGATAGTGACATCAAGAAGATGGAGTATCACCTTCTTATACCACTTACAGTCTTCCTGAGGCAGTCAACAACAGTGATTTGCATGTCACTTTTATCCACCAACCGCATGCTTATGTTGTAGTCCATAACAAGGTCAGGTTTGGAGATAGCTACTAGATGCTTCTCGCGGGTGACAGGGTCCATGTGGTATCTCTTCTTCCCGCTATCTCGCATTGTGGACTTGTGGAAGGTGGAGAGGACATTGACTGGCTTTGTGTCATGCCAACAAATAGCCAGTATACTGTCACTGCTGCTCTTCTTCCGGAAGATGTCTCCTTTCTGTGTAGCATGAAACTTGGGCCAGTGTTTCCTGTTTGCCCTGACAGTTCCACAGCTTCCCGTGCTCCTTGAAAGGAGATACCTGGCAAGGAGAGGAGAGGTGTAGAAATTGTCGCTGTACAAGATACGGTTGGCATCCAGATACGGCTCCATCAGTGTCTTCACAACCGCCCCTGAAAGACCCAGTGGGTCGTTTGGAATGTCCACATCAGTATCGGTGTAGATGATGAGGTCCAGCACGTATCCTGTCTCGCAGTCACACAGTACAAAGAACTTGATCCCGAAGCGGTGACGCTTCGACGGAATGTACTGCCTGAAAGAGGGACGTCCACTGAAGAGGATCAAGGACTCATCGATCACGACATTCTGAAAAGGTTTGAAAAACCGGCGATACCTGTTCAGGAGGGAGTTCAGGAATGGCCGGATTTTCCAAAGCTTGTCAGCTCCGTGTGCCGCATTGTTATCGACAAAGTGCAAGCACATGAGAATTTGTCGGTATTGGTCCCTGGGCATGTACATGTTGAAGACTGGTGTTGATCTAATGTCATGCATCAGCCAATAATCCAGCATGTTGTGCTTTCTCATGTGGGGCATTAGCATGGTGAGGGCCAAAAACATGAGGAGCTCAGGGATATCGATGGGCGTCCATCTCTTCATGTGGGGCGAGGCCATCTCTTCGGAGTGCAGCCTTGCATATAGGTTTGTCTCCCTTACCATGTCCCCGAGCAATTCATCGTCAAAGAATGCTCGGAAGTAGTCACAAGGGGTATCATTCTCTGTGCAGGGAAAGCCAGGCTGGACGCCATTTGTTACCCTTATCAAAATTGGGTGGAACCCCAGGCATATCCCGAGGCTCGCAGAGCTCCCACTGAAAGATAGGTAGCTCGTCCGGCCTCCTGCCCCTCCCGACCACTCGTGGGGCACCTCCTGGGGCACCTACTGGGGCACCTCCCGGGGCACCTCCCGGGGCACCTCCCCGAGCACGTCCCCGAGCACCTCTTCCGGCCTTTCCTCGGGCCCTTCCTCGGGCCTTTCCTTGGGCCATTCCCCGGGCACCTTGCTGTGGCTCTCCCTGTTGTGGCGGTCCCTGCTGTGGCTGTGGCTGTGCCTGCTGTGGCTGCGCCTGCCCGCCATTAGAGTCGCTTGCTGGCGTGGGGGATATCCTGGCTTCAGGCGAATCGGGAGAGCTTGAGCCGGTGCCGGCATCACTCTCAGACATCGTCAGCCGACGCATGGTCCTCCTGATCCTCCTCATCCGCTGCAGCCCGGGTGGCGTTGACAACCTGGGAGGAGCATCAACAGCTGGTGTTGACGTCGCTGGTCCTGGTTGTCCATGGGCGGGGGTTAGTGGTAGCTGCACTACCCCCGAGATGTTCCCTAGCTGAACGGGCATCACTGGAGGCTCTGACGAGGCTCGCTGCCTGGATGTGGATGGGCGTGGCTGTGGGGATAACGATCTTCATCGTTTGGCCTGTCTTGTGTTACCTATGAAAATTGTGGGAATGGTATTTCGTATGAGGGATGTGCAGACTCAAACTTGACAACTAAGACATGATTGATTTGAGAGAGAGAGAGAGAGAGAGAGAGAGAGAGGGGAAGAGTCCTAGCAATTTCAAGGTCACCTTCGTAAGGAAAGAAATGTACCATATACCGTGATATATACGCCTATCAAATGATTGCAAGCAACATGGAGTCACGCGAAGAAATGAATAAATACATGAATAAATGAAGGGAGAGAAAGAATATGCTACTTGGTGGTAGTGCCCGGGGCTAATTGTCAAAAGGGTATTCTGGGGATTGACCTGGTAAACAGTGAGTCACACAAACAGAGATGGGAAGAAGGAAAGAGAGAGAGAGAGAGAGAGAGAGAGAGAGAAAGTAAATTTCTCCAAAATATCATATATGGAACAATAAATATACGGTATATATATATATATATATATACCGTATATTGATATCAATCATTTGATAGGCGTACATATCACCATGTACGGTAGATTTCTTTACTTACAATGTACCGTACATGATGATATATACGCCTATCAAATGATTGATAACAAAATATATATACTGTATATTGGTGTATATTGATTTCAATCATTTGATAGGCGTACATATCACCATGTACGGTACATTGTAAGTAAAGAAATCTACCGTACATGGTGATATGTACGCTATCAAATGATTGATATCAATATACGGTATATATATATATATATATATATATATATATATATATATATATAAAGTATATTGCTTGCAATCATTTGATAGGCGTATATATAACGTGTACGGTACATTTCTTTCCTTACGAAAAGAGAGAGAAGCAGCAATTTCAAGGTTACCTTCGTAAGGAAAGAAATGTACCGTATACCGTGATATATACGCCTATCAAATGATTGCAAGCAACATGGAGTCACGCGAAGAAATTTATAAATAAATGAATAAATGAAGGGAGAGAAAGAAAATCCTACTTGGTGGTACTGCCCGGGGGCATGTGATAAAATGGTTGTTTGAGGAGTGGCCTACAGTAATCAGTAAGTCACACAAACAAAGATGGGAGAGACAGAGAGAGAGAGAGAGAGAGAGAAAGAGAGAGAGAAAGTAAATTTCTCCAAAATATCATATATGGAACAATAAATATACGGTATATATATATATATATATATATATATATATATATATATACCGTATACTGATATCATCATTTGATAGGCGTATATATCACGGTGTAGGGTTGATTTCATACTATGAAATCAACCCTACACCGTGATATACGCCTATAAAATGAATGGAAACGTAATATATGAAGACCAACACCACAATCTTCAATCGCTTGCAATCAAACTTGCAAGCAATTTCAGTCACATGCGTAAGGAATGTATTCTACTGTACACCGATATATATATATTATATACGCCTATAATGAATGGAAACGTAATATAGGAAGACCAACACCACAATCTTCTAATCGCTTGCAATCAAACTTGCAAGCAATTTCAGTCACATGCGTAAGGAATGTATTCTACTGTACACCGATATATATATTATATACGCCTATAATGAATGGAAACGTAATATAGGAAGACCAACACCACAATCTTCAATCGCTTGCAATCAAACTTGCAAGCAATTTCAGTCACATGCGTAAGGAATGTATTCTACTGTACACCGATATATATGTATTATATATGCCTATAAAATGAAAGGAAACGTAATATAGGAAGACCAACACCACAATCTTCGTTGCTTGTATTCCCGTAACAAATGTACCGTATACGCTGACATAGGCCTAGGCCTGTACGCCAATAATAAAATTATTGCAATTGCTTGCAATCACACTTGCAAGCAATTTCAAAGTCTCATGCAGATAGCCTATACTGTATATCCCATATGTATAGGAAGACCAACACCACAATCTTCGTTGCTATAGGAAGACCAACAACACAATCTTCGTTGCTATAGGAAGACCAACAACACAATCTTCGTTGCTTGTATTCCCGTAAGAAATGTACCCACATTACGCCAATAATAAAATTATTGTAGGCTACATCAATCTCTATCAATCTCTCAAATAATATAAATGTACATTGTATTTACCAACACCCACACCAGTGTGTTCGCCAAGCTCCTCGTCAACATCTTCACCATTTTCGCCCCGCAAGTTATGGCGTCTGTGAAAACCGATGACAGGTTTATCTTCCAGTTCTTCTTCCTCCTCACTTCCCCCACTCTCACCAAGCCCTTCCATGCTTTCATTCAACGATATTCTAGATACCGCTGAAGAGTTCATCAGCAGAACTAACTCCTCGGCTGAGAGCGGGGCCCTACGCCTTGGCTGGCGCGACGTACTAGGGTCGGGCACCGAATCGAACACAGGCAAATCTTGTCTCTCCATTGTGGCGGCTAGAGCGGTACTGAGCCAAGCTCACGTGGTGGGGATGTGTGGGTGGGACCTAGTAGTACACTGCCTGACCGCTAGATTTTGCTTGCCACTTAAATTAGGGCGGGAAATAGCAACTCGACCTATGTCGTGCGCCGCCACATAGTCCAAATTTATTTCACTCGACTTATGTTGCACGCCGCCAATTAAGGGTTAAAAGAGTTGACGATCTCCATAGCCTGACCGTTCAACTTCACCTCACACTCTGTGACTTCACCCTTTTCGAAGACCATAACCTTGCTCTTCCCCGCATTTACTTTCAAATTCCGTTTTTTGCACACTGTTCCAAACTCATTTACCAGACCCTGCAACTCCCATTCATTATAGCTCATCAGAACTGTATCATCCGCAAACAGCAGTATAGGCAGCTTCCATTCATTTCCCTCCCTTTTCAGCGATACACCAACATCCACTGCTCTTCCTAGTATTTCTTTCATGACTCCATCCATATATACAGTAAACAACCACGGGTACATCACACACCCTTGTTTCAACCCAACATTCAGGTCAAAGAACCCGCCAATGGGGAGCCACCTTGCGAGCGGTGGCCGGGCTTGAAGCGTGGCCGATGATCTCACCTATTTAGATAGCGACCCTATCTTTCTAGAGTTCGAGTTTCATTGACCTCGTGGACCAAGTGCTCCCCCTTCATCACTGGTAAGAGAGGGGCCTTCCAGTGATGTCGTACTCCTCAGCCCTGTCTTACTGTTGATGACTTGGCGTACCTTGGATTTCTGTTTTGGCTATTCGTTGGTTTTGTAGGAGGGAGTTTGTGGGTGGCTCCTGCTCATTCCCGTTGAACAGGGGTCGCATCTGTGACCCCTTTACGCCAAGCCAGGGAACTAGGTGCTGTGCTGAACTCTACGGACGGAGGCACCTTCATGACACCTTTCTTCCCTGGCGTATGCTCTAGCTGGATCCCTGGGGCAATTTTGTCTTGTCCCCTAAATGTGGCTCCGTGGTGGGTATGGGACCGGCTGCGGTGAATTATGAATTTACGTATTATGGCTTCTTCCATCCCTTTGACTGTTGACGACTCTGGCGATCTTTCGGTTTCCCCTCCTGATCTTCCCCCTTCTCTTGTGGTGACTATGCAGCCTTTCCAGGCAGGCAGGACACAAAGACCTCCGTCGAGTAGGTCCCGTCGTCCTCAGAGAGCTGTTGGGTCCTTTCATGAGCCGAGTTTAAGAGTTCCCTTCACCAAGTTTGTGGTGGTTCGTACCCCCGAGGGAATAGATATGCGACGAAATGACATATTCAAAACTAACAGAGATTTAGTTCGTGCCTGTGGTTCTTCCCCGAAGGTGGTTCCGCAAGCTGATGGTAGCCTCCTAGTTGAGGTAGCAGATGAGGAGCAAAGTGCTCGCCTTCTGTCCACGACGTCACTTGCGGGCCAGCCAGTTGGGTGTTCCCCGCATGGTACCCTCAATCACTCTTGCGGAGTTGTTTATGCGAAAGAGCTAGTGATGTATGACGAGGTGCGCCTCCAGGAAGAATTTGCTTCGCAACATGTACTCAAAGTCGAACGTATTAAAAAGAGGGTTGATGGTGAGCTTGTCCCCACACCGACCCTCATCCTCACCTTTGACCTCTTAGACCTTCCTGACCTTCTGATGGCTGCATAGTACCGCTACAGGGTTAAGCCTTATGTTCCGCAACCACAACGTTGTTTCCATTGCCAGCGTTTTGGACATATCGGGCGTTCCTGCCGACGACTTGCTCAGGGACTACCGTCTGTGTGCGTCTCCTGTGGGGGTTCTGTACATGAGGGTATGGACTGCCCGGGTCCGGTGTCCTGCGTGAATTGTGGAGGTGGACACACTGCTTTGTCCAAGTCTTGTGATCGATATAGGTTTGAACAGGAGGTATTGTCTGTACGTGCAAAAGAGAAACTGAGCTTTGCTGAAGCTAAAGGTCGTGTGTCATCTATGTTTGTTCGACCTGGTGTTTCGTTTGCATCTCTCCTTACAAGGTCCAAGCCTGCTGCACCTATGCATAATGTTCCTTCTGTGAGCCGTCACAAGTCTTGTGCTCCACGAACGGGGACCTCCCTTCGCAAGTCTCCTCCGATGCCCAGCGTCCTCCTGGTCCTCCTCGTGGGACGTCTGAGAATCCTGTGGAACCTCCCTCGCTACCTGTACCCGAGACTGACGGTCCCTCTGTCGTTGTGCGACCTCTTTCTGTGACAAGCTCTGTGGCTGGTCGTAATCCCGATTCAGCAAATACTGGCGTGGAGATGGAGGTTGAGGTTGCCACCCTCAAGCGGGCGAGGAGTGTGGAATCTTTGGAGGAGACCCCTCCTTCTAAGGTTCAAACAAGCGTGCCTCTCGGGGACTCTGAGAGTGACCCTCCCTCAGGCCCTCAGGGTCTAAAGTTGATTTGACATCACCGTTGGTGGTTGATAAGGACAGCCTTTCTGGGGTTCCAGTTCCTGCACCTAGCTCCATTGTGACAGGGGATGCATCTTCGAACGCACAAGCGGCTTGCTCACCAGCTCCCTCTGACCCAGCCTCCTCTGCAAACAACCTTCGGTTGATTTGATTGAGGACGGTCATGGTCCGGGTGACCCTGTCGTGGAACCTGATCACTCGTTAAGGGCTGGGGACAAGGCAGGTATGTCCAAACGGAGGGTCTATGTGCCTCGGTCAAATACTACTGCTAGGGCGGATGTGACTGTGGATAGAGATTCCTCCAAACGTCGTGACGTTAGATTATTATCATCATCCTCTCGATTGGTTAGACCGGGACACCCCCCTGGGAAGAAGGGCTTTAAAACCCTTCCCAGCGAAAGTCCTACATAGGTATTTGTACTTTTAATCTTTTATATTTTTAATTTTTAATTAGTAACACCTTATAGCTACAACAATTTGTCTTCAATGGAATTGTTGTGGTGTATTGTCAAACTGGGAGGAATTACAATTACTTCTCTCAGATCTGCATCCATTGTGTGTCTGTCTTCGGGAGACAATGGTGGGGCTTCGACCGTTGCCTTCACCTAAGGGTTATTCAGTCTTCCATTCCTCTCCTCCCCTGGCTGGTGGTCATAGCGGTGGGTATGCCATTTTATGTCGTTCCGATGTCCCATTCACCTCCTTTGCTGTATAGTCTCCCCTTCAGGTTGTAGCAGTACAGATGCACCTTGAACGGTGTTTTACCATCTGTTGCCTGTACCTCCCACCTTCAGTCCCAATATTGCGATCTGATTTAGAGACCCTTATCCGACAGCTTCAGACTCCTTTTATTTTACTTGGCGATCTTAATGGTCGCCATCCAATATGGGGTGATTCAGTTTACAATCCTCGAGGTGAGCTTCTGGCCTCCTTGTTTGGTGATCTGGATTTGGTTGTCTTGAACGATGAGAGACTGACCCATTTCCACGTTCAGACTGGCACTTTTTCTGTTTTTGACCTCACCATTACTTCTCCTGACTGTGCGCTTGATTTTTCCTGGGACGTTTTGGATGATCTGCATGGTAGTGACCATTATCCAGTGTTGGTCCAGTCCTCTCACTTTACTCCAACTACCCGTTTGCCTCGCTGGTGTCTGGGTAGGGCTGACTGGCCTCTTTTTTAACAACTCTGTGAGTTTGATTTGACTGTACATGATTTCCTAGCTATTGATGATGCATAACATTATTTTACTTCGGCTATGATTAAAGCGGGGCTTCGTTTCATTCCCCAGTTTTCGGGTGTATATTCCCGGAGACCTGTGCCGTGGTGGACTGCAGCCTGCTCTTTTGCTCGGGGGGTTTATAAAGTTGCATCTCGTCGATACCGTGCAAACCGGGAGGTTCTCTTTCTTAAAGTTCAATTTCGCAAAACACGTGCTCGCTATCGGTGGGTTCTGAAAGAAGCTCGCCGAAGCTCGTGGAGGTCCTATATTTCTACAATTACTTCTTCCACTCCTTTGCCTATGGTGCGGAAGAGAATACGCAAGATATCTGGAAAGTTTTCTCCCTTCTCTCCAATAGTGTTGAGGATCCAACGTAATCTGGTGTCTGCACCTGGTGAAGTAGCCTCTGCCCTAGCTACTCATTTTTGCAAGGTCTCCCAGAGGGATGATGCCAAACCATGTGCAAGAGCCCGACGTAGCCAAGAGAGACAGGGTCTTAATTTCTGGTCTCATGGCGGTGAAACTTATAATGTTGACTTCAGTATTCGTGAGCTGCGTGCGGCCCTCTCGGAGTGTGGTGACACTGCTCCTGGTCCTGACGACATCCCATATGCCATGCTTCGTCATCTCCCGAATGCCTCCTTGGTGTTTTTATTAGACTTGTTTAATAGGATTTGGGGAGAGGGTACACTACCTGCCAGCTGGAAGTTGGGCATTGTCCTTCCTATTCCTAAGCCAGGAAAGGATCATAGCAATGTTTCTAATTACCGCCCAATTTGTTTAACATCGTGTGTATGCAAATTGTTTGAAAAAATTATCAATGTCAGACTTGAGTGGTGTCTGGAGAGGGGCGGCCATCTCTCCCCTTCTCAGAGTGGCTTCCGCAAACTACGGTGTACTTCTGACAACCTTATCCGACTTGAATCCTCAATCTGTGAAGCTTTTGCCTCTAAGCAACATCTTGTGGCTGTGTTTTTTGACCTCGAGAAGGCTTATGACACAGCCTGGCGACATGGAATTCTACGGCAACTTCATGCTTTTGGATTACGTGGTCGCCTGCCGGTGTTGCTTAGAGACTTTTTGACTGATCGTGTGTTTCGGATTCGTGTTGGTTCTTCCCTCTCTGCGCCACTGTGTCAGGAGAAAGGTGTCGCTCAGGGTTGTGTCTTAAGTGCATTTTTGTTTGAGGCGGCCGTCAATAGCATTCTAGACGCTGTGCCTGCTGGGGTATCCTCGTCCCTATATGTGGATGACTTGGCTATCTGGTTTTCTGGTTCCCGCATGTCTGCTATTAAGAGACGTATGCAACTTGCGTTGGACAGGATTTCTACATGGGCTGATTCAATGGCTTTCGGTTTTCCCCATCAAAGACTGTGGCTATGCACTTTTGCAGGATTTGAGGGGTTCACCCAGACCCTGATCTAATACTCGGTGGCAGGAGACTCGGTTGTGTAGCGGAGACAAAGTACTTGGGTCTCACGTTTGATTGCCGTTTGACTTGGGTTCCACACTTGACAATTCTGAAGGCATCGTGTATGAAGGCTTTGAATCTGTTAAGGGTTCTGTCACACATCTCTTGGGGTGCTGATCGCAGAACACTCCTGCATTTGTTTCAGGCATTTGTCACATCCAAACTGTCGTATGGCTGTGAGGTCTACTCCTCTGCCACAGACTCCAGACTTAAGACTCTAGATGCTGCTCATCATGCTGGACTCCGTCTTGCAACTGGAGCTTTTCGGTCGTCTCCGATTCCCAGCTTGCTGGTGGAGGCTGGTGTACCTCCTTTAGATTTCCTGCGTCAATCTGTGGTTGCACGTTGTTGGTTTCGGATTCGGCGCCTTCCAGACTCTCTTGTTTGTACCCGTGTCTTGGGTCAACCTTTTTTTTCATATTATGGTCAACATCCTCGAATGCCTCATCCTTTTGGCTATAGAGTTCGTGAAGTTATGAAGGAGCTTAATCTGTCGACGGTTCCTGTGAGTCCCGTGCAAATTTCAAGGATTGCCCCCTGGGTCCTGCCTGAACCATCATTCTGCAGGTTTTTTACAAGCTCAAAGGATTCGGTCACTCCTCAGTCTCTTCTTCATTTTTTTTTGGAACATTCTTCTAGTCATAATATTTCTGTGCCTGTGTATACTGATGGCTCTAAATCTGCCTCCGGTGTTGGTTTTGGTGTTGTGTTTCCTGACTTCAGCCGTGGAGGTAGTCTTCCTTTAGCTGCCTCGGTTTTTACTGCGGAATTGTCTGCTATCATTTTAGTTCTGAAATTAGTGTTTGCTCACCGCAACAATCAATTTACTATTTTTAGTGATTCTCAAGGGGCTCTCATGGCTCTGGAATCTTTTAATTCTTCCCATCCTATAGTTTTAGCGATTTTAGAGTGGCTGTTTCTCATTCATCGTCAAGGGAAAAGAGTGGATTTTTGTTGGGTCCCTGCGCATGTTGGTGTCAAAGGTAATGAAAGGGTGGATGCTTTGTCAAAAGCTGCAGCTTTGAGACCTTCAACTGTAAATTACCCTCTGCCTGCTTCTGATCTGCGTACTCCTCTCATGTTTGTTGTTCGTGCTTGTTGGCGGCAGGCACGGTGGGATTGTGTCACTGTAATTAAACTCAGGGAAGTTACCAAATTAGTCTCGCCAAGAGCTTGCCCTACCATTTCTCGCAAATTGGAAACTGCTTCGGCTCGCCTCCGTATTGGACATACCAGACTAACACACGAGTTCCTTATGTGTGGAGATGTACCGCCGTTCTGCGATGACTGTCTAGTTCCCCTTACTGTCAGGCACTTGCTGGTTGAGTGTCCCAGTTTGGTTGAATTACGCCGGAGGTTGCTATTGCGGCACCGGAAGGCAGATGGTACTTACTGTCTCTCTTCGGTGCTTGGAGGAGAGGCTGGTTCCCCTGGAGATGATGTGTTTTTATTTTTGAAAAAGGCTGGCCTCTTTCAGTTTTTGTGATTGCATAGATTTTCCATTGATATCTAATTTTACGCGTTGTTTTTACGATTTTAGTTTTCAGCAAACATGTTAGCTTGTTCGGTGCCATATAACCTTGTTGTTGTGGTGCCAAGATTTCTATCAATAAATTCAATTCAGGTCAAAGAACTCGCTCAGCTCATTCTCCACACGTACTGCCGCCTTTGCACCCACATACATGCTCTTCACTGCATTCAGCAACTTGCCATCTACTCCGTATATTCCAAGTTCTTGGCAAATACCTTCTCTATCCACTCTGTCATAGGCCTTCTCCAAGTCCATAAAGGCAACATACACCTTTTGTTGCTTCTCCAGATATTTCTCCAGAACACAATTTAGGGTAAAATTCTGATCTACACATCCTCTTCCCTTCCTAAAACCTCCCTGCTCGTCGCCTATCCATTTCTCCGTTCTCACTCTCACTCTCTCAATCACTACCCTACTGTACACCTTCCCTACTACGCTTAGAAGACATATTCCTTGGTGGTTACCACACACTCCTCTTTCCCCTTTGACCTTATATAGGGGAACTATTATGCCAGTCTTCCAGTTATCGGGTGCACTCCTCTTCTCCCATGCTAGTTTGCATATTTTCCATACCCATTCGGTCACTATCTCACCACCATACCTCAACATTTCCCCACACACTCCACCTGTTCCTGGTGTTTTCCCCAACTTCACTCTTTTCATGGCTTCCCACACTTCTGATCCACACCTCCTCCTCCACTACTGCTCTTCTTCTCCCTCCCATACCATATCCAACTATGTTTGCTGGCGCTTCATTCCTTACATTTAGCAACTCATTGAAGTACTCCCTCCATCTTTCGGCTCTCTCTTGCTTCTCGACTAGCATTCTCCCATTCTTATCTTTCACACCCTTACTGTTTCCCTTCCTACCTTCCCTAACTTTCTTGACTTCTTTCCAGAACAGTTTCTTACTCTCCCTCCATTTTACACTCAGATTCCTTCCAAATTCCTCATCTACTCTTCTCTTACTTTCCTTCACTACTCTCTTCACCACTCTTTCTCTCCTCGTACCTCGCCCGTCTCTGCCTCTCCAAATCTTCATTCCCTCTACTACCCAACCACTCTCTATATGCTTTCTTCTTGTCTGCCACAGCTATTTTTACCTCTTCTGTCCACCATGCTGCACCTTTCACTCCCCTCCCTCTTCTCCTCACTCCACACACCTCCTCACATGCTGCACATATATCTTCCTTAAACACCTTGCTCATCTCCTCCACTTCCTCCATATCTTCCAGGTCGAACCCACCTAGTCGTCTTTCTACTGCTCTCCTGTACTGTTCCCTGATTTCCTCCTCCTGTAGCCTCTCCACGCTCCTCACCATTCCACCTTCCTCTCGCCTCCCTCCAGCTCTCCTCACCCACTTCTTTTGTATTCTAATTTTAGCTACTACTACATATTGATCTGACAGACCCCCTCCAATACCCCTATACACCCTAGCATCCAGCACAGATTTCTTCATTCGTTCATCCACACATATATAATCAATCAGTGACTTTCGTTACACCACTGTCTTCTCCTTATCCTTCATCGTCCACACCACTTGCCATGTGTACCTGTCGAATATAACCGATAATATTAACAAACCGGAAAATATACAGTAATAGTGAGCAATATCATAGTATTACTTAACATTAAATATTAGCTGGATTAATAGATAACACCAGCCTGCTCACGTCACCGGTTCGCTGCTTAAGGTATTCTCTTGACACCACTGGCCAGTAGGTAGATAGGTGTACACTTTGGTTGGCGTTACGAGGCAAAATATATAAAAACACCAAGTAAGTTCGATTTATTTATTAAATATTGTAAAGTAAAGTAAACTTAAAGCTTTGCGATTATGGTATAAAGTCAAACTGAATAACAGAATAATTTAATAACAAAAGTGTCCATAATAAACATAGAAGACTTATAGTATATAATATAGTCCATTTTGATCTTTACAGTGGGGAGTCAGACCGATTCCTGAGAGTAGAGTGACGTCAGTTAATTGTAAGTATAATGCTGACTAGTCAAACCCCAAACTATAATTTTGTGTGTGATTCCAATCTTACGAGGGACGATTAGGGTAATCGTGATTAGGGTTCCACAACAAATATTGAGAAAAGATTAAGGTTTGAGTTGTGTATTGTTGAAGAATAGTCTTGTGGAAGCATGTGATGGAGAAATAGAGGGAGCAACTGGGTTTAGGAGACATTGAAAGTAACAAGATTTGTTCTGCCCCAATCAAAAATAATTTATCGATCAAAAGATAGGCATTCTATGGCCTTGTAAAAAAAAAAAAAAAAAAAAAAAAACATCAAGAGAAGGAAAGTTGCCCTGCATATGGAAAACAGCAAACATCGTTCCCTTATTCAAAAAAGGGAATAAAGATGATCCTATAAAACAACGACCAGTGTCCCTCACGAGTGTAGTGCGCAGGGTTTTGAAGTGGCTGATCAGAAAGAGATGGGTAGAACACTTAGAAAATAATAGTCTACTATCTAGTAGCAATTTTGATTTAGCTCAGGTTGGTCATATATGCCAATTTGTTAAAGTTTATATGACCGAGTTACTGAAAAAATGCAAGAGAGAGAATGCTGGGTGGATTGCATATAGTTTGTAATGAAAGGTGAAATTAGACAATCACTTTTCAAATGGATGAAGGATTTTCTAGTTGGAAGGAACATTAAAACAGTAGTCACAGGACAATCTCTGATTAGGATTACGAGTCGAGTACTGCAGAGCGCTGTTTTTAGCTCCAATTATGTTCCTACCCTACATTAATGATATATGCCAAATAATGTAAGGTGAGGATATTATGTTAACCTGTTTGCTGATGATGCAAAGCTTTTGAGGCAAATACGAGATCATGATTCTTGTTTGGCTCTGCAGTAAGATATCACAATTCTTTTTGATTGGTGAACAATTTGGAAAATGAAATAATTATAGTGTAGAGAAGTGTCATATTATGGAGATGGGCGAAAGTCAAAGAAGGCCGCATGGATGATATCAAAACGGTGAAGAAGAACTAACAAATGTTAAGCAAGGAAAATATGCTGGGGTAGGATAATAATAGATCCCATGAGATCACATAAATATGCTGGGGTAGGATAATAATAGATCCCATGAGATCACATAAACAAGAACGTGAGAAGTCCTTATGGACTGCTATACAATGTTAGTGTTGTATTTTCATACATATGTGCATATATGATGGAAACATGAATGGTTCCTTTTATTAGACCCATATTATAATTATTCCCATAATTGATATGTTGCAGCTTTGAGGAACGACTGGAAAACATAGGCTTTACTAACTTGCAAGATAGAAGAGAACACGGAGATATGATCATGATTTACAAGAATGTGACAAAATTTGATTGGATTGAAAGGAAAGATTTCATCATACCATCGAAAGGTAGAACATGAGGTCATACTTTTAAACTGGTTGTCAAGCCTTGCAGGAAGGATGTTAGGAAGTATAGGAAGGTGGAATTCATTCCCAGAAAAAAGTAAGGTGTACCCAGATTATGTGCCAATCAAAATTAAAATATGTTAGGAGTTCAAAACACGGGATACCACAAGCCTAGGCTCGGTTCAGGGGTAATTTATCGAGAGGACTTCCCTAGTGGTTAAGGCCCCATTAATTGCTCTTTCCATTCACATATGCATAGCCTACGTGAGTTGCAGTTGGGATGTGTGTACATGCTTAGATTGATATGCAGGATTCGAAGTTGCATAATAAATCGTAGGCAGTGTCCACCATTCTTTAACTGTCTACGTGGTGCGATGCATAAGGTGTTGATTTTCGGTGTGAGCATCCTGGATTCGAATCCACGGACTGCCACATGTGTTTGTAAATTTCATTAATCGATTTTAGGAGTATAGTTGGTTGTTGGAAGGAACATAATAATTGATATTGGTTCAGGGGTAATTTATCGAGAGGACTTCCCTAGTGGTTAAGGCCCCATTAATTGCTCTTTCCATTCACATATGCATAGCCTACGTGAGTTGCAGTTGGGATGTGTGTACATGCTTAGATTGATATGCAGGATTCGAAGTTGCATAATAAATCGTAGGCAGTGTCCACCATTCTTTAACTGTCTACGTGGTGCGATGCATAAGGTGTTGATTTTCGGTGTGAGCATCCTGGATTCGAATCCACGGACTGCCACATGTGTTTGTAAATTTCATTAATCGATTTTAGGAGTATAGTTGGTTGTTGGAAGGAACATAATAATTGATATTGGTTCAGGGGTAATTTATCGAGAGGACTTCCCTAGTGGTTAAGGCCCCATTAATTGCTCTTTCCATTCACATATGCATAGCCTACGTGAGTTGCAGTTGGGATGTGTGTACATGCTTAGATTGATATGCAGGATTCGAAGTTGCATAATAAATCGTAGGCAGTGTCCACCATTCTTTAACTGTCTACGTGGTGCGATGCATAAGGTGTTGATTTTCGGTGTGAGCATCCTGGATTCGAATCCACGGACTGCCACATGTGTTTGTAAATTTCATTAATCGATTTTAGGAGTATAGTTGGTTGTTGGAAGGAACATAATAATTGATATTGGTTCAGGGGTAATTTATCGAGAGGACTTCCCTAGTGGTTAAGGCCCCATTAATTGCTCTTTCCATTCACATATGCATAGCCTACGTGAGTTGCAGTTGGGATGTGTGTACATGCTTAGATTGATATGCAGGATTCGAAGTTGCATAATAAATCGTAGGCAGTGTCCACCATTCTTTAACTGTCTACGTGGTGCGATGCATAAGGTGTTGATTTTCGGTGTGAGCATCCTGGATTCGAATCCACGGACTGCCACATGTGTTTGTAAATTTCATTAATCGATTTTAGGAGTATAGTTGGTTGTTGGAAGGAACATAATAATTGATATTGGTTCAAGGGTAATTTATCGAGAGGACTTCCCTAGTGGTTAAGGCCCCATTAATTGCTCTTTCCATTCACATATGCATAGCCTACGTGAGTTGCAGTTGGGATGTGTGTACAAGCTTAGATTGATATGCAGGATTCGAAGTTGCATAATAAATCGTAGGCAGTGTCCACCATTCTTTAACTGTCTACGTGGTGCGATGCATAAGGTGTTGATTTTCGGTGTGAGCATCCTGGATTCGAATCCACGGACTGCCACATGTGTTTGTAAATTTCATTAATCGATTTTAGGAGTATAGTTGGTTGTTGGAAGGAACATAATAATTGATATTGGTTCAGGGGTAATTTATCGAGAGGACTTCCCTAGTGGTTAAGGCCCCATTAATTGCTCTTTCCATTCACATATGCATAGCCTACGTGAGTTGCAGTTGGGATGTGTGTACATGCTTAGATTGATATGCAGGATTCGAAGTTGCATAATAAATCGTAGGCAGTGTCCACCATTCTTTAACTGTCTACGTGGTGCGATGCATAAGGTGTTGATTTTCGGTGTGAGCATCCTGGATTCGAATCCACGGACTGCCACATGTGTTTGTAAATTTCATTAATTGATTTAGGAGTATAGTTGGTTGTTGGAAGGAACATAATAATTGATATTGGTTCAGGGGTAATTTATCGAGAGGACTTCCCTAGTGGTTAAGGCCCCATTAATTGCTCTTTCCATTCACATATGCATAGCCTACGTGAGTTGCAGTTGGGATGTGTGTACATGCTTAGATTGATATGCAGGATTCGAAGTTGCATAATAAATCGTAGGCAGTGTCCACCATTCTTTAACTGTCTACGTGGTGCGATGCATAAGGTGTTGATTTTCGGTGTGAGCATCCTGGATTCGAATCCACGGACTGCCACATGTGTTTGTAAATTTCATTAATCGATTTTAGGAGTATAGTTGGTTGTTGGAAGGAACATAATAATTGATATTGGTTCAGGGGTAATTTATCGAGAGGACTTCCCTAGTGGTTAAGGCCCCATTAATTGCTCTTTCCATTCACATATGCATAGCCTACGTGAGTTGCAGTTGGGATGTGTGTACATGCTTAGATTGATATGCAGGATTCGAAGTTGCATAATAAATCGTAGGCAGTGTCCACCATTCTTTAACTGTCTACGTGGTGCGATGCATAAGGTGTTGATTTTCGGTGTGAGCATCCTGGATTCGAATCCACGGACTGCCACATGTGTTTGTAAATTTCATTAATCGATTTTAGGAGTATAGTTGGTTGTTGGAAGGAACATAATAATTAGACCCATATTATAATTATTCCCATAATTGATATGTTGCAGCTTTGAGGAACGACTGGAAAACATAGGCTTTACTAACTTGCAAGATAGAAGAGAACACGGAGATATGATCATGATTTACAAGAATGTGACAAAATTTGATTGGATTGAAAGGAAAGATTTCATCATACCATCGAAAGGTAGAACATGAGGTCATACTTTTAAACTGGTTGTCAAGCCTTGCAGGAAGGATGTTAGGAAGTATAGGAAGGTGGAATTCATTCCCAGAAAAAAGTAAGGTGTACCCAGATTATGTGCCAATCAAAATTAAAATATGTTAGGAGTTCAAAACACGGGATACCACAAGCCTAGGCTCACTCCGCGCGGCTAATTCAGTGGTACTGTTCCTGCCTGCTACCTAGCAGACCCGAGTTCAAATCTCGCTCAGGTTGGTGAAGGTTTTCTGAGACATAGCCGGCGGTTACCATCTCCCTTTAGAAAGGAGATGGGTAATTGTCATTGATGATAATGTCTAGGATGCGGGACATTACGAGCCAAACACTTAATTCCTGTCAACTACAATTATGAATTAAATTATGAATACTCCTGTATAATTATAATTAAGTAAATATAATTTGATAAATACACACACACACACACACACGCTACTGTTCATGACTATCTCAGAATAGCGTCTTTCACTTTCCTCACTCCAGTAACTTTCCCTACATTATTCTATTTCACTAACTTCAACTTTCATACTAACTTTATCACCTGTCCAACTTTGACCACTCTCCCTCCCCTAAATCTCTCTCTCTCTCTCTTTCTCTCACTCTCTCTCTCTCTCTCTCTCTCTCTCTCTCAACAACATATTATATTGTGTGGGAAGATCGCCAACTTCACAGCCAATGTAATCGCAAAATCGCTTAAGGCTTGAGAGTGTTATTTGTATGTTTCCTATCTATTATATTCTTCCTTTATTGTTTATAATTATAATACATGTGCATATGTGCGTGTTGTTGGGAGGGAGAGAGGTTTATTATCCACTCGATCGATAATCAGTGTGTGTGTGTGTATGTGAGAGAGAGCGCGGGCGCGCGTCAGCTTTTCTGACATACTCGGCAAAAATGGCCTTCGGTAAAATGTTCGTTGTAGCGAATTTTTGTAGCATGAACGTTCTTATATCATCGAAGGAAAGTGTTATATACATTTAAAAACCAGCAATTTCGTCCTTAGGATGTTAGCTACCCAATACAACCATAACGAAAATCTTGTAAAGCGTGTCACAACTTCATTATGTCACCAGAAAAGTCTATTGTTTGTTGAAAATTGCAATCTCTTCCCTAGGTTATTGGGTACAACGTATGACTATATTCATTTGCAAATGACATACAATTAGGCTATAAATTAAATAATAGTATAGTAACTCATTGGCCTATCAACATTCTGGGTAATTATAGTGAATAGGCTCGCACCCTTATTTTTCATGTTTTTTCCTCCAGATTTTGGGAAATGAGTGTTTTCATTGTCTTAATTATAATTCCAATATGGGATACACGATGGGTTGAGGGGGGGAGGGCTGTGCCCCCCCCCCCCCCCTCCCCCCATGAATTATTGAAATCATCATCTATGTTGCCAGCAGGGGGTAAATATCGAATATACTGCATTAAGAAGGCGTTTGTGAACAGTGAGGATGTCCGAAAGAGCTCTGAGATTGATTAGTATGGGCGTTTTTTCTATTAAAATCAGGTTTTATAAATGTGATCAAATTTATTCTCCTCCAGTGGATTATACATGAGTACAGTATAAGGATTCCATAGACCTACATTGTCCCTAATAAATTATGTAGAATAAGGCTGCGAGCCTATCCCTATAATTATCACATTCTGAAGTTACCATTGGAATAGTCATAAAATTATGCAACCACACATACATTTACACATCCTAAACGACTTGAAGCAGTTAGCTCAACACCCTGCACAGGGTGAGGCCTGGTCCTATCATGAGTGCAGCTTGACATCCTCTACTCAGCCTTAGCCGTTTCTGTCTGTCTCTTTTCTTGTACTACTTTTCTTCTAAGTGCTTGCAAGCTCGCCCGATTGGGTGGCACTGCAAGGAAGGCTGTGGACGGTGGGAGCATTTGCCCAGGGGTGCAAGCCCGTGGGTTGATGATCCCCTCCCCCACCCACACATTTCCTCACGAGGGTTGGTTCCACTGGGGTTCACCGGTAGAGGAGCGGTCAGTACTCTTCCGACCTCTGGCGAGTTCAGATCAGGGGTCGAGTCTAGTCAACCCACTCTGGGTCCATCTATTAGACCTACAACTCTATGTTTCCTCCCGATTTACTGAAAACGTTTCAAATAATTGAATATGTTTTTGTTCCCAATATGACCTATTGTGCAACTAATTGATTCTAAAAAAAAAAAAAAAAAAAAAAAAAAAAAAAAAATCTAACCCCCTGATAAAGAAATTGATCAAAGCATAAACTTTAGTGGAACACAAGATATACTGTACAGTTGTGCATAATAATAATAATAATATATCTATCTATCTATCTATCTATCTATATGCTCAGGCCGAATCCCCAATTTTCCTATTTTTTTAATTTATATTTTCTATTTTATTATATTTTCTTCTTTTTCTTCTTTTTTTCTTGGGAGTGGCCGACTCAAGACAGAGCAAGAACAGGGAAAACACAAAACACAACATAAAACAATGAACAAACACAGATAAACACAAACTCACACACATCTAGGTCACCCAGGAGAAGACCCAGAGACCAGGGTCACCAAGGTCGCTCCAGCACTCCCCCGACCACCCGGAGAGGTTCCGATCTCGGCAGGCAGACTTGCAGCGGAGCCGAAGCCACAAGCCCGCCCACCACACTTCCAGGCGCACCCTTCATATTAATCGTCTCCCCGGGCCAGGCGCCTGATGGACCACTATCCAGTCCAACTTGCGCCCGACCCCTTCCCCCAAATGATCACGTGTTCACTCAACTATTCACAATCATTTTCCATTCATTCCTGTTTATTACCACTTCCTTTGCCTGATCTATAGTCATTCGTCTATCATCCAAAGCTTGTCTTACACAGTCTCTCCATCTCAATGGAGCCCTTCCTGCCCTTCTATCTACCCTTGTATCTGACTCACATATTCTCATTGTAAGCCTTTCATCTCCCATTCGTTCAACATGACTATACCAGCTCAGCACCCTTCTGTCCACTCTGGCTGATAAATGTTCCTGCTGCCCCACTCTCTTACGTATCTCTTCATTCCTCAATCCGTCTCTACGAGTAACTCCACACATACTCCTCAAGCAGCTCATCTCCATCACATCCAGCTTTCTTTTCTCCTTTTTCTTCAGAGCCCATGTCTCAGCCCCATACATCACTGTTGGCACAACAATTCCTTGATACATTGCACTTTTTACTTCATTCCGAGATTTCTCGTCTTCCACATACATCCCATTTCTCCGAAAACCTTCCTTCCTTCACACACTCTCTGTTTTACCTCCATTTCCGTACTTCCACTCCTGTTTATCGTTCCTCCTAGATATTCAAAACACTCTACTTGTTCCAATATCTCCCCATCCAGCCTCACATCTAGATTCACCCTATGATCACCCCTATTACACACCATTACTTTACTTTTATTGACGTTCACTTTCAGTTTCCTTCTTCCACAAACCACACCAAACTCTTTGACTACCCGCTGCAGTTTCTCCTCAGAATCCGCCACCAATGCTGTGTCATCAGCGAACAGCAACTGATTCAACTCCCAATCTCTACCATTCTTTCCTACTAAACCCAATCCTCTTCCCATAGTTATCCTTTTCAGCTCCCTCACCACACCATCCATACACATATTAAACAGCCATGGTGACATTACACAACCCTGTCGCAAACCTACCTTTACCTCAAACCATTCACTCAACTCAACATTTCCTACTCTAACACATGCTCTGCTCCCTTCATAAAAACTCTTAACTGCTTCTAACAAATTTCCTCCAATTTCATAAATCCTTAACACCTACCACATTGCTTCACGATCCACATGATCATACGCTTTTTCCAAATCCATAAAAGCCCAATAATAATAATAATAATAATAATAATCTATCTATCTATCCATCTATATGCTCTGGCCCAGTCCCCACTTTTCTAAAAAAAATTTGGGGGGGAGGTGACTCAAGACAGAGCCAGAATACAGACAACACAAAACACAACAAAACACAATGAACACACAAAACAAAATACAAATTCACACACATCTACTGTAGGTCATTCAGGAGAAGACCCAGAGACCAGGGTCACCAAGGTCCCTCCAGCACTCCCCCCAACCACCCGGATGGTTCCAATCTTGGCAGGCAGACATGCAGCAGAGCCGATGCCACAAGCCCGCCCACCACACTTCCATGCGCACCCTTCATATAAACCGTCTCCCAGGGCCAGGTGCCTGATGGACTATTATCCAGTCCAACTTGCGCCCGAACCCTTCCCCCAAATGACCACGTGTTCACTCATCTATTCACAAGCATTCTCCATTCATTTCTGTGTATTACCACTTCCCTTGCCTGATCTATAGTCATTCCTCTATCATCCAAAGCTTGTCTTACTCAGTCTCTCCATCTCAATGGGGTCTTCCTGTCCTTCTATCTTCCATTGTATCTGACTCACATATTCTCTTTGTAAGCTTTTCATCTTCTATTCGTTCAACATGACCATACCAGCCAGCTCAGCACCGTTCTGTCCACTCTGAATGACAAATGTTCCTGCTGCCCCACTCTCCTACGTATCTCTTCATTCCTCAATCTGTTTCTACGAGTAACTCCACACATGCTCCTCAAGCAGCTCATCTCCATCAGATCCAGCTTTCTTCTCTCCTTTTCCTTCAGAGCCCATGTCTCAGCCCCATACATCACTGTTGGCACAATGATTCCTTGATACATTGCACTTTTTACTTTCATATCCAGATTTCTCGTCTTCCACATACTTCCCATTGCAAACCTTCCTTCCTTCACACACTCTCTGTTTTACCTCCAAACCATTCACTCAACTCACCATTTCCTACTCTAACACATGCTCTGCTTCCTTCATAAAAACTCTTATCTGCTTTTATCAAATTTCCTCCAATTTCATAAATCCTTAACATCTTCCACATTGCTTTACGATCTACACGATCATACGCTTTTTTCCAAATCCATAAAAGCCCAAAATATCTCCTTATGCTTCTCTAAATACTTCTCGCATAACTGTCTTACTGCAAACATCTGATCCACGCACCCTATGATCCCCTCCTAAAACCGCACTGTTCTTCTCCTATTGCAACTTCCGTACACTTTATTATCCTCTCTATCAACACCCTGCCATACAGCTTTCCATCCACTGATAATAAACTAATACCTCTATAACATGAACACTCCTGCCGATTGCCCTTCCTTTTGTACAACGGCACAATACATGCACTCTTCGTCTCTTCCAGTCTGTTGGTACCATTGACACAATAAAGCACACATTGAAAAGTCTCACCAACCAATCTATTATCACATATCCACCCTTCTTTATACACTCCACAGCAATACCATCAAAACCTTCAGCTTTTCCCGCTTGCATTTGTTTCACTGCTTCTTTAACATTTTCCTCAATCCTTTCATTCATTCCCTGCCACCTGGTGGCCTGGGTAATCTATTTCCATCAACCACTGCTCCAATCACTGCTTCTCTTCCATCTCTTGCATTTAGCAAAGATTCAACATACTCGGCATATCTTTTCTTCACTTAAACTCCTTCCACTAGTAATTCTCGATTTGAATCTTTCACTGACTCTTCCCTCTTTTGTCCTCCTTTCCTTACTCTATTTACCTCCTTCCAGAATGTTTTTTTCCTTCTTCAATATTCTCACTCAACCTTTGACCCCACCTTTCGTTTGCATCTTTTTCGCTTCTCTAATTCTCCGTTTTGCCTCTCTCCATTTATCCTTGTACCTCTCTCATACCTCAACACTACCATCCTGTAAAACCCTCACAAAACACTGTCTCTTCTCAACTGCCTTTCTCATTGTATAATTCCACTACTCGCTTCCCTTCCTGATACCTCTGCCTCCTATTTTCCTTTTACCGCATACTACCTCTGCACTTGCTTTCACTCCTTCCTTAAACTGTTGCCATTCAACCTCTACTTCTCTCTCTTCCATCTCTCTCACTCCCATCCACTTTTCATTTAGTCTTTCCTTGTACTCCCTCTCTTTTGTACTTTTCTCTAACTCACTAACTTTTATTACCTCTCTTACTTCACGCTGGTCTCTAATAATAATATTAATAATAATAATAATAATAATAATAATAAAAACACACAAACACACACAGATGTAAATAATATATTACATGATATATTTGGTAATTATTACAGAAATAATTATTATAACTCTCATATAATTTTAAGGTAATTTACTTGCAGTGAATTGGTATATTTAGCTGGGTGACTGTACATCTATGGGTTATATCATTGTCACTTCTTGGTCTTGTTTGTGTCGTATCAGTTTTATACTTAACCCATCTCTACACACTTGAGATCAACAGGCCTAGCTGGCTCATGTGAAACGGAGTTTTCCATCACGCCTTTGGGGTGTGTGGGAGATAGGAGAGGAGTGTGTGAAAGAGGTTTTACTTCACTTAGAGAGAGAGCTTACAAGCGATAAGAGGTCTGGAGATATTCTCCCTACTTGGGGAATATGCTTCCTATTATATTTTCTACAATCACTATTCTTGCATTCATTAAGTTTGTTCCTGTATTCGAAATTCATTCCTGTCTCATAGTTAAAGTCTTCATTATTCAATCTATTGGCTGGATATTAAGTTTCTTTTATCCTAAATATAAGTGGCAAGGGTGGTGGCGACAATATATCATATATCTACCAGTCTAGCAGTATACGAGAGAAGCTACGAAAAACAACCAGAATCAACCAGTTCAACAATCAACCAAACAACAAATAAAGCAAAATCTTAACACCTTAACCCATACAATCCCAGCGACGGCTATAGCCGTCAGTAGATAATTAACTCCCCAGACCCAGCGACGGTTATAGCCGTCAGTAATGTATGTGTCTTGTAACTGCCTGTACAATTTTTTTTTTTTTTTTTTGTTTTTTTTGTAAAAAACAACACAAAAAGTGATAGATCCACTCTTGCCTCATCTTTGAGGTGAAAAGGTGGTCTCTCCTGTCATTTGGCCTCATTACTTGGGACTGCTGGGGACTTTTATTACTGTGTCCTACGGTACAATATGGGTTAAGGTAACAACAACTAATGTTTCTTACACACCCACACACACACACACAGATGTAAAACATATATATATATATATATATATATATATATATATGAATTATACTACAAACACCCTACATACTACACTAACTTTTCCAAAGAAAAACAAAAAATACGAAACCTTGACCTGCCTCAGAGTTCCCCGGGGGGGGGGGGGGGGGGACCAGAAATGCCCCCATCAGTCTGTCTCCTGGTAACAGCTTGCCAAAATGTACTGGACCACCACCTTCTACTCCTACTATTAATTTCTCTAATATTTGTAGCCTTTCCTCTAACTTTCACTCTGTGGAAAACCACCTCTCCTCTGCTAACCCTGATCTGATCTTTCTCACCGAGACACAGTTGTCTGGGACTACTGACAGCAAACCCTTCTCTTTATCCTCCTACTATCTCTATCCTCAGTTCCAAGCCAAAGGTGGATGTTGCATCTATGTACGCAACAATCTTGCTTACTCCTGTGTTCCCAAAATAGATTCTTCTGAATTTTCAACTCATTGGCCAAAGCTTTCTTGTTACTCTCAAGCTAAATATTTCTGTGCTGTCTAGCTCTCCCCTATTCTACTGACTATCCAAAATTCTTCGACTATCTAACTTCTAAAGCGGAACACATTCTATCCATTTCTCCTTTTGCAGAAATCTCCATCTTAGGAGATATCAATGTTCACCACCACCAATGGCTCCTCTGTTTCCACTGACCAACCTGGTGAACAAGCCTACATCTTAAGCGACCTAGAGCAGTTATTCAAGCAACCCGCTCGTATCCCGGATCGCTTCAGAGATCGGCCCAACATTCTTGATTTATTTCTAACCTCTAACCCTTCTGCTTATACCTTAAATGTTATCTCTCCTTTGGGCTTCTCCGACCATAAACTAATATCTGTCACCTGTCCTATCTCTCCAATACGCCCACCCGATCCTCCCGACCGGCGGCGCTTGTGGCACTTTGGCATACAGTCCGGAGGGTGTTCCTCCTGTTGTACTCAAAACTGTGCTTCCGTGCTGATTCTCTGCCTAGACAAACTCTTTCGTCTCTGTCTCTCCTCTAACGTCATCCCTTCTTGCTGGACATTTGTTCTCATTCAACCTGTCCCAAGAAAGGGTGACTGCTCTCAATCCTCCAACTATCGTCCAATTGCTCTCATCTCTTGTATCTCTAAAGTTTTTTAACTATTCTTGCTTCCAAATTTCTTAAGCATTTCTCTTCTCATAATCTACTCTCAGATCGCCAGTATGGCTTCCTTAAAGGTCACTCTACTGGTGATCTTCTTTCATATCTTACAAACCCGTGATCATCCTCCTTTCGGGACTTCGGTGAGACCTTTTTTATTGCACTAGACATATTGAAGGCCTTCGATAGAGTCTGGCACAACTGTGATTTCTAAACTACTCTCCTTCGGTTTCTGTCCCTCCATCTGTGTCTTTGTCTATAATTTCCTTTCTGTCCGTTCCATAGCTGCGGTTTTGGACAGCCATCACTCACTTCCTCATCCTATCATCTCTGGTGTTCCTCAGGGCTCTGTCTTATCTCCCATTCTCTTTCAAATTTTCATAAATGATCTTCTCAACTCTACCTCCAGTCCCATCCATTTATACACAGACAACTCTATTTTACACTACTCAATTAGTTTTCCTGAATGCCCCAGCCAGCAATCCCTCAAAGACAAATGTAATGAAGCCATGCAACACTTATCTTCTGAACTAACTACTATTTCCAATTGGGGCAGAGAAAACCTTGTTACCTTTAATGCTTCCAAATCCCAATTTCTTCATCGTACTACCCGTTCAGAACTCCCAGAGTACTATCCCTTACACTTCAACAATACAAAAATCAATCCTTCACCTTCACTCAATATTCTCGGTGTCTCTTTTTCTTCTGCTCTCACTTGGAAGGACCATATTACCAGTCTCGCTAAGGCAGCCTCCCAGAAGCTGGGTGTGCTCAACCGCCTCAAGGGGTTCTTTACCCCTGCATAGCTTCTTGCTCTGTACAGGGGCACAGTGCGTCCTTGTATTGAGTATTGTTCACATGTGTGGGGAGGATCCTCTCACACCGCACTCCTAGACAAAGTTGAAAGGAAACCCTTTTAACTCATTAACTCCCGCCCATTCACCAACTCTCTGCAATCTCTCTCTCTTCACTGTTATGTTGCATCTCTCTCACTATTCTATCGCTACTATAATAATCAATGTTCCTCAGAGTTTTGCCAGTGTATACCACCTCCTCTACGTAGGGTATGTAGTACACGTCTTGCAACACAATCCCACCCCTACTCTGTGCAACTCTCTAACCCAAGAGTTAAACATTATTCTCAGACTTTCTTCTATTCAACTGCTGAGCTCTGGAACTCGCTCTCAGAATCAGTCTTTCCTTCTTCCTATGACTTAAATTGCTTCAAACTACGTGTGTTCAGCCATTTTGGCTCGAACGTCCCTTGATTTTGGCCCTGTCACTCTTTCAACTCTGGGGGAGGCACTCGATAAAGGCAGTTCTGCCTTTTGTCTGCCTCACTCACATAGAAACAAAAAATATATATATATACTGTATATATATATATATATATATATATATATATATATATATATATATATATGCTTTTGGACGAGGTTGCAGTACTGCTAAGGTTTATTATCCCAGCCGTAGCGATTATAGCCCAGATCACGGAAATAAACTAGCCCTCTGTTTATATAATAGTTTGATACTATCCATGCTGTGAAGCCAAGAGTTTTACAGTATGTACCATGTAAACTATATTGATTGTAGTGCATTTTGCCAGAGTGACTAATTATATTTTATATTTTATGATTTTCATTTTTACATCAACAACTATATGCATAAATTACATAGCATAATTTCATGGTTATGCTTATCAATTTAGCCTGACAAGTGCGCCATTAATGTTCTTGAAAAGCCAAAATATGCAAACAAAACTTTTCCTCTGACAAAAATGTGTTATATTTACCATATAAAGCATTATTTCTGCTCCATGTGCAAATATTTTACTTATACGATGAACATATGAAAAGTGAAGATAAAAAAATAAGTGTAAACAGCAAAGTATATGACATTGTATGATGGGAGATATGGTGGAGGGAGGTGAGAGAGAGAGTGCAATATAAGTGTGCTTCCTGGGCCTGCTCGAGGCAAACTGACTCTTCCAGCTTTCATCCGCGCATGTGGAGGTGACGAGGAAGTGTGGGAGACCATGACTCATCCTATTTCGAATAGGGAAAGGAAAAATATCCGAAAATAGAAGGAAAAATAGCCATTAATTGAAGAGAGGGGAAGAGGGGAGAGGAATAGGGGGCAGGAGAGGGATGGGTTGGAGACATATGTAGGGGAGAGGAAGGAGTTACTAGAGAGTGATTATACCATCTAATCACATATTGGTTCCATTTATGTGCCAGTAGGGCATTTTTTGGGCTTATTTTCATGGGCTCGCTTCCGTGAGGCCTATCGCGTTCCCTACACAGACACTTCCGTGAGGCCTATTGCATTTGATGGGTTAACTTGGTTTCCTTCACTGTTTGCAATCTTATACTTAACTATAATACTCTTCTGTATGTAACCCATTGGCTGCGGGAGATGTTCTGGAGCGTCCTGGCAATATATGGCAATTTACAGGCTCCTAACACTTACACTGTGGGCATATTTCCGCTATATTATGGCTCATTCAGGCACTCCTGAATGATTGAGCAAGTGTCTGAATGAAATGAAAGGTAATCAGCCAAAAACTAGAAAATAATAGCTTCATAATGGCACCAGAACGAGCTTCGTAGCACGCGGGATTCATCCGCAGCTCTACTATAGACATTCGCAATACTGAGTGAATATCGCTAATATCGCGCTACATTTGCCTTTGGCAGCACTGCTATGTCTAGCAGGTTTATGGCTAATACCTTCAGTGCCGCAGCTAACTGGCTGGAAAGCGGACGGGTGCCTGCCGCTCTCCCGCTCACTCGGAATCTTCTCCACAGGGTTTAAAAGCCTGTAAATTGCTATAAATTGTTGTGGCGTTCCGGAACGTCTCTTGAAGCCAATGGGTTAAAGCCTGTTAAAGCTTGTGAGGACGAGTGTCAGAGAGCGGGAGTGTGGGAGGCTCCCCTCCCATTTCCAGCACGGCTGCTGGGGCACTGAGACAATGCAGCGCTGCCAAAGGCAAAGGTTGCGCAACATTGCTCATAAATAGCGAATATTTGCTGATGTCTATGGTAGCACTGCGAGTGAAACCCACCCGCTACGAAGATCATTTTGGTGTAATTTTGAAGTTATTTTAATTATTTAATTCAGACACTTGTTTAATAATTCAGGAGTACCTGAATGAGCCCTAATATAGCGTAAGCAGGTGGAAATATGCTTGCAGCATAAGTGTAAACCTCTGTTTATTATATGAAAACTACCTTAATTTGTGTCAAACAGTGAAACAAACATGAATCACTTTCCTTCTATAATGAAAGTAGCCCAATTGGGCGAGTTAATCATTACTGTACCAGCGACGGTATACAGCCGTCAGAAATAAAGTCACTCGTCAGTACCAGCGACGGAAGATCGCCGTCAGTACTATGCGGTCCTTGTAAGTGGCCGTATCGAGCAGTACCAGATACCGTGGCTTGTAAACACTGCTATGAGACCTTGGCAACACTTCTCAGCCTGTATCCAAGCCTTTGGGAGCTAGCTGGGACAGTATTCCTCTAACTTTCTGGATGAGAGGGTATTATCTCTTGACTATGAAGCCATTTTTGCGACAATGCTTGGTACTGGAGGGTACATTTATAGTAATACCCTCTGGTACGGTAGGGGTTAAGAACAAGTGTGGCAATATTGCATTCGGTCTTACAGATGTAAAATTTGTACTTCTTGGGTGGTCTCTTGATGGGTGGTTGAGAGACGTCAGAGTAACGTAATTGTCCATACCATCGCTTTGACACAAATATTTGAGAAAATGTTAATTCAGACTGAAAACTAAATTTAATACCTCAATAGACATGGTGAAAAATGACATTGGTATTGAATAGTCACAGTTTGTGAAACTAAATATACTATTGCATATTAACTGCATTCTATTATATCATATATGTATATATACAACTAATTAATATCAGTGCCATTAAGTAGTATTTGTAAATTTAAAAATAAATTATATATTATATATAAGATTATTTATACACTGGCATTCAAAACAAAGCACTATGTGATGATTAGGTGAGACAATTCCCCTCCATGCCTCCAATTACTTCTCCACATGTGTCCCTCCCCCCCCCCCCCTCTCTTCCCCCCATTTTCCCCCCTCCTCAATTATCCGGTATTTTCCCTATTAGTCCCGATAGTTATCGAGTATTTTCGCGCGAGGATGGCTGGAAGAGTGGGGAGTCTATCTCCGACCCTCTAGCCAGTCTGAGATGTCTCCTAGTCTTTCAGTAGCATACGAGACACAAGAGAGTGAGGATGTATGTCTCTTGCCGGTCTGGGTCAGATATTTCGTATGTTCATATTAAAAGTAAAATTGGCACATATGAAAAAGTAATTATGTTATATATGGTAAATATTAAAATTTTCGTCAGAAATGCAGCAAATACCTTCGCCTGGCGGGACCTTTGAAACACCATGGCTTCGCCGTTCTTTGGTTAAACTAACATAATAGATGAAACATTATGATTTAGAGAAATTATCTTTATGTTGGGACAATAGTTTGAGAGTCACAATTGCTAATGAGTTTGTTAAATATTGTTTAAAGTTATCATGATTAACAAAGTTTTGTAAAAATCAATTGCATGTATAGGTAAGATAGACCTAGGTTCATCAAGGTTGTAAATTACCAGTAGCCAGCAATAAACATTACTGATATCATTTGTTACTGCATTTAGCCAAATAATGGTTATAACACGTCTGATTAATTAATAAACAATTGATTTACATCGAGGCATATTTGTTGATAAAACATTTCCCACATGATTACCAGTATAATTAGACCAGCTGGCAACGTGTTTGAACTTTGATACCAAATTCTTCTCTGTTCATAATGATGTAATGTCGATTTTCCTAAGTGTCTGTTGCCAAACAACCCACTTCCCTCGCCCCCCTTCCTCCCCAATTGTATATTATGAGTCTCTTAGCCTTTATTGCTCTCTGACACTAGGTTGAGATTAGCATGATTTGTTATAAAGAACCATCCACCAACACCACTCCTACTGCTAAATTACACAGTTCTTACTCGTAAGGCCTACCAACATGTCTCAAGGTAAATCCTATGACTTTAACTATTCAGCTTCAGAATTAATCTGGTTGCTTCTGATTAACTTGCACTAAATATGAACATTATTAATATATACATATTTGCTAACTTGGAAAGCAATAAACACAACAATTACAAAACTAAAGTAGACCTGTGTTGGTATGACTGGAGAACCATGTCCAGTCCTTCGGAGAGAGAGGGAGAGAGAGAGAGAGAGAGAGAGAGAGAGAGAGAGAGAGAGAGAGAGAGAGAGAGAGAGAGAGAGAGAGAGAGAGAGAGAGAGAGAGAGAGAGAGAGCTACATAGAGCTACATAGATACACAGACCACACAGACCTCAAGGTCCTTACTAGGCAGTCTGGCCTTACAAACTATATATGTATATATATATATATATATATATATATATATATATATATATATATATATATATATATATATACACCGGTACACACATATACACACATACACACACATATACACATACATACATACACACATACATACATATATATACAGTATATATATACATACTGTACAGTGCACACACACATACATACATTTTTTTTTTTTTTTTTTTTTTTCATATCACCCCAGCCCTCTGCAGATAGAGGTCAAGCCTTCCCTTGAAAGCGTTTATTGTGTCGCTCTCCACCACTCTCGCTGGTAGTTTATTCCACTCTGTCGCCACACTGTAGGTGAAGAAACTCTTTGTGACATCTAGGTTTGCCTTTTTGGTTTTTAATTTCATTCCATTTCCGCGAGTTTGATTAGTATTGTTTAATGTGAATAGTGCATTTACATCGACTTTGTCGAAACCTTTTAGTATCTTAAAGCACTCAATAAGCTGACCCCTCAACCTCCTGTTTTTTAATGAGAACAGATTCAATCGTTTAAGTCTTTCTTCATATGGTTTATTTCTTAATGAGGTATCATCTTCGTCGCTCTACGCTGTACTGACTCGAGTCTTACAATGTCCTTGATCAGATAAGGTGACCAGAACTGCACACCATATTCAATGTGGGGCCTCACCATACTTTTGAACAGTGGCACTATTACGTTTTCATGTTTATATGTAAATTTTCGTTTAATAAAGCCCAATGCTATGTTTGCCTTATTTGCAGCTGCTATACATTGGTCGGAAGTTTTTAGGTTTTCAGATATTAGTACCCCTAGGTCTTTTACTACCGTTGCGGTTTTTATTTGTTTGCCATTCATTTCGTATTTGTATTTCATATTTCTTCTACCAACCTGCAGCACCTGACATTTATCGACATTCAAGGGCATGCCATTTTTTCGATCACTCTGATATCTTGTTTAAATCAGATTGCAACGCATTTCTATCATCTTCGTTCAGGACTGTATTTCCTATTTTTGTATCGTCGGCGAATTTGGAAATGGTGTTGTTTACCCCTACATCAATATCGTTAATGTAAATGAGAAACAGGACTGGTCCAAGGACTGAACCCTGTGGAACTCCACTAGTGACAGGCTCCCACTCCGATTCCACTCCATTTATCACCACTCTCTGTCTTCTGTCTGTAAGCCAATTTTTTATCCAAGAATGAATTTCACCTTTGATACCTATCCTCTCCAGTTTAGCCAATAGTTTTCGGTGAGGCACCTTGTCGAAAGCTTTTTGAAAGTCCAAGAAGATTATATCTAGTGATTTCGTCATGTCGTTATATGTGAATAGTTTGTTATAAAATTCAATCAAATTTGTTAGGCATGACTTATTTGATCTAAAGCCGTGTTGACTATTTTTGATTAGGTTGTTTGATTCGAGGTAATCTACTATCTTATCTCTAAGGATTTTTCCATGATTTTTCCTACAATTGAAGTTAGACTAATTGGTCTGTAATTACTCGCTTTGGCCTTGCTACCCTTCTTGTATATCGGCGTAATGTTCGCATCTTTCCAATCACTCGGTACAATCCCCTGTAGTAATGATAAGTTAAATAGTTGTGTCAGGGGTTTTGCTATTTCGTCCTTAACATTCTTAATTATTTTCGGGTGGAGCATGTCGGATCCCGGGGTCTTATTTACATTTAAATTACTCAATTTGCTTTGTACTTCGCTAACACTGATGGTGAAATCTCCTATCACATGAGTTGAGGTGTTATTTTCAAGGGTATGATCGATAATTTCTTCTGTGAAAACTGAGCCAAAATATTTGTTGAGTAGATTTGCCGTGTTTGTGTCACCTGTTATTGTCTGGCCATCTTCTATTAGCGGTCCGATTCCGCTTTTGATCTGTTTATTTTTATTTACGTAACTGTAGAATTTTTTGGGGTTTGTGGCACTTTCTCTGGCAATAGTCATTTAGTAATTTTGTTTGTTCGCCCTAATTATTTTTTTCACTTCCCTTCTACTATTTTTGTACAAGTTTTTAATTACTTCAGTGTTTGTGTTATTTTTTACAAGTTTGTGGAGTTGATTTATTTTCCTTATTGCTTTGCCAATGTCTCTACTGTACCAAGGGGGCATACTTGATTTCGTATTACGTTTTGGTTTCATGGGTACAAATTGTTTATGCGCTTCTGTAATTGTAGACTTAAAATGTCCCCATAGTTCATTTACTTCGTTTATATTTATGAGGTTTGAGTGTATATTTGATAGCGATTCCTTAAGTCCGTCATAATTTGCGTTTTTGAAGTCCGAAACCATTCCTGTTGTTTTTACTGAGGAATATTTGCTTATAACGTTGATTCTTAAGATTTTATGATCGGACGTTGCCAGATGTTCACCTACATCCAGGTTTGATAATAGATTTTCTTGGGTAGTGATTACGAGGTCTAATATATTCCTGTCTCGCGTCGGCTGTTTTACGTGTTGAGTCAAAAAAAATTCCTGGATGAAGCTTGTCATTAGGAGTGACTCAGCATTTTTTCCGGTCAGGGTATTCCAGTCAATTAGGGGGAGGTTATAGTCACCTAGTAAAACTGTTTCGTCGGAATTAAGGGTTTTCTCTAGTATTTCATAAAAAAGTGTTTCATCGGCAACAGTTTGTCTCGGTGGTCGGTACGCTGTAGTGATATTTAAGTTCATGTTTTTTGTATTTATTTTGACGCACACTATTTCAGCATTACTTTCGGGGAGAGTCACCTCAACTGGGTTTAAGTAGGTTGCAACGTACATTGCAACCCCCCCTCTTTGTTTTCCATTGTTACGGTCTTTATGAAAAAATGTATATGGCTCTATGTGATATTCATGAAGTAGATCTTTATTTTTAAGGTTCAGATGTGTTTCCGTTATACAAATAACGTCAACTTTCTCATTTAATAACAGACATTTGAGTTCGTCTATTTTGTTTCTTATTGAGCAGGCATTTATGGATATTATTTTTATATCATTTCTCTCAGCATGCGCTGGGTTTGTTTTTCTTATTGGTGGGGATGGGTTTGGGGTTGTGACTTGAAGCCGCGGCGGGTTGTCAAATTCATTCAGTTGGTTGGGTTGGCTTGGATGGGGTTGGGTGGGGTTGTTTAGTTTGTTTTGTGGTTCAGGTAGGTACATTTTCGCAACTTGTGGGCCATTGGGGTTGACGGTTTCGTTTAGATGGTTGTGATGGACTTGGAAGGGTTGGGCGGGGTTATTTATTTCTCTTAACTGTGCGGGTGGAGTTTGATTGGGTGGGGTTGTGGGAGGGCTTTTCCGGGGGTAGCGATGTCAATACTCGGAGGAGTGTATTAGCATAGTTATCTCTCGGTCCTGACTGGCGTTGTTTTCATGGGCAATGTAGGTTGCTTGATTTAGGGTGTCACTCATGTGCTGAAAGCCTTTTTCTGATAAATGAATGCCATCTCCGCTGTACAGGGACGAGTTCCCTACAAAGGTGGTCTAATTGTCCACATACAGTATCTTCTCTTGTTCGCACATGACCTTGACTGCGTTGTTAATTTCTATGGCTCTATTTTGTCCGTATGAGCTTGTTTTAATCCGGGGTATGACGCCGCTTACCACACATTTCGTGGTCTTCCTTTTCATGACTTTAATTAGGTTCTCGAAATATTTTTCTATGGTCTTAATTGGGGCCTTACCTCCGTCAAAGCAGTCATTTGAGACAACATTGACGACTACACAGGTGCCCTCTGGTATGGCGGAGTTAGTTATGTCTTTCAAGATATGTTCGACTTTACCGCCTGGAATGACCTTTACTGACCTTTTTCCTCTGTTCTTGGTGGCAAAGGCAGCTCCTTGACCTCGCATGAGACTGTCACCATAGACTAGGGTGAGTTTCTCCTTCCCGCTGACTCCGTGATTTGATGGTTTCGTTGTTTTCCTGTCAGGAATGTTCTTGCCTTTAGAGCTTGCTTTCACATGGTCACTTACCTCGTGTGCAAATCTGTTTTTGATAGGGTTACCTGGTGTCGCTTTTCCATTCCCATTCCCATTCACGTGGTCAGTTACCTCGTGTTCATTGTTTTCGGCGAGAACAGCAAATCTGTTTTTGATAGGGATACCTGGTGTCGCTTTCCCATTCCCTTGGGATTTGTTCTTGTTACGCCTGTTGACTACTGTCTGATATAGATCATTGGATGGGTTTTCTTTTTGAATATTTTTAACAACGTCGACTTGCTTACTCTCTGTGTCCTTTACTCGCTCTTTTAGTAAGAAATTTTGATGCGAAAGTACACCTACAGTCTCCTTTAGTGTGAGATTATCTCGCTTCAGTTCGTCAGCCTGTGCCTTGTGTGCTTCTAATGTGCACTCCAAGAGCAAACAGTTTTCACCAGTTAAACACATAAAACACTTGGCATTTGGATACCCATGACACGGATACCATTCCTTGCAGTAGTTCTTGTTACAGGAGGGGCATTTAATTCTGATCGGTGCCATGATTTGGGGTTAGTGAGGGAGAATTTGCAAAAACGAAAGGTACAAAATGTTGGAGTGGTCACTTCCCTTAAAAGTTGTTCCGATGTTGATGATGCAGGTTGCAAGGTGTTGGTGGGGGGTGAGGGTAGTTTCTGTTACGTCGGCACTTTAAAAAGACATTTGGGACGGGTTTTGGGGGTGGGGGGGATGGACCTAGGGCCCTTATTTTATAACCCTATTTCCCCTCATAAACCGGGGTTTGAAGGGGGGGGGGGGGGGGGGGAGCCCGGTGGTACTTGTTGACACTTGGCGGCAGCTCCGGAGCGGTGCAGCCCGGGGGGGGGGGGGGGGGGGGGGGGGAACGAACTAGGGATGAGAGGAGAAGAAAGAAGAGAGAGGGGGGGGGGGGGGAAATGAATTGGGATGAGAGGAAAAGAGAGAGAGAGAGAGAGAGAGGGGGGGAGTGAGTGAGAGTGAGTGAGAACGAAAGGGAGAGAGAGATGGAGGGAGAGAGAGAGAGAGAGAGAGATATGAGCGAGAGAGAGAGAGAGAGAGATATGAGCGAGAGAGAGAGAGAGAGAGAGAGAGAGAGAGAGAGAGAGAGAGAGAGAGAGAGAGAGAGAGAGAGAGAGAGAGAGGGAAGAGAGAGGAGAGAGAGAGAGAGTATGAGCGAGAGAGAGGGAGAGAGAGAGAGAGAGAGATGGAGAGAGAGAGAGAGAGAGAGAGAGAGAGAGAGAGAGAGAGAGAGAGAGAGAGAGAGAGAGAGAGAGAAGGGCGGGGGTGAGAGTGAGAAAATGGAAGTGAGAGAATGAGAGAGAGAGAGAGAGAGAGAGAGAGAGAATAGTATGCTCATTTATATGCAGACTATCAAATTTCAATATGATTGCAAATTACCGGCGATTAGATGGAAGATAAAACTCGTTAATTAAATCAGTGCATTACATAGCATAGGGCACCATACTCCTAAGCAGCTTATGGCTCTGAATTTTATTTACAAGTGTGTCATAGTATGTCTTGCACTGTCTATGCTTTAATGTTTAAATTTGAATAAAATGATCGTCATTGGCAGTAGGTAGAACAAATAGGACCGTATTCCTAGCAATGTCTACGTCTTGTCTACTGCTTAATGAATGATGACAAAGTGAAACTAAGTGTTATTTTGTGAAAGACAACTTCATATCAAACAGATTGTTCGAGGTAACACTTTGTTTCTACTTATTTCGTTCTTGAAGGAAAAAAGTTTAATTTTGCACCCCCCCGTTCGCTGCTATACAGGGATACCACTAGCCAGGAGAGAGGTATACTGACCAGGATTCAAACCCACTCACCCCATGTATATGTGGGAGAGTTGGGCACCGTAACCACTCGGCCATGAGCGGATATAAGGGAAGCAACCCTAGTTCTTATATGAAGAACCAGGTTATAGTCTAGTGGAGGACTATGTATTCATACACATGGTGTGTTTTTTAGACTTCAACCAAGACTATTTTACACATTTACCCCCCCCCCCCCCGCCAACTCGGCTAAGTGATACGTTGTTAATCGTCCTGATACTATTATGGAACATAATTATCAGAATGACAAATATCTAATGATAATCTCGGAGAGGTTGAGAAAGAGGTATCCTGACCAGGATTCGAACCCTCTTACCACAGGTATATGTGGGAGAGTTGGGAACCGTAACCACTCGGCCATGAGCGGATATAAGGGAAGCAACCTTAGTTCTTATTTGAAAACAAAAAATCACAGGTTATAGTTTCGTTGGGGACCATCCCAGCACCTACCATTCATCAACATGCTCCACTAGCCAGTTAAGTCTATATATATTCACTGGTGGCCATTAAATTATATGTAGACCATAATAGAGCATGTGAATTAACATCAAAGGTGAGACGATGCAACGCTTCCCTCTAGGCTATTAATTTAACTCCCTTTACTGTATTGTTATTAAACCCAAATCCACTATACGATCCTAAGTCTTGACACACACAAACAAAGGTGATGATATATGAAATTAGAGCTTTTCATAGCGAAACGTGCAATACAATTATACTCAATCTACTGACAAAATTTATCGAAATGAAAAAGTGCTAAAAAACGCTGATTATAGCGCTATAAATATCTCAGCGATAGGGGAAATTCCACGTATCTTTACATACGGTGACATAAAACAAAAGTCCACTACCAAATTAATTATATATATTAGAGCAATGCCGGTTTTGCAGTGACAATATATATATATATATATATACAGTATACATATATATATATATATATATACTGTATATGGTGGAGTGGTCTTGCCACTGGACTGGTAATCCAAAGGTCCCAGGTTCAAATCCCGATATGGCAATGGGAAGATATTATTGGGATGGAATTTGTGCTGTACCTAGTATCAGTGCATTACCACAAAGCCCACCAAAACGCCAAATAAATACCCTCGTTGTTCCCTGATTAAATAGCAGTGTTTGAATATTCCCATATTCAAAATATGCTACAGGGGGGTAATGCCTAGTGAGTTCATTGCTCAGTAGGTGGCGTTCTGAGAGTGAGGGTTCGAGTTGAGGAGGTGAGACAGTGCAGCATAAAGGTGAAGTAGCATCAGAAGTGGGACTGCTTCGAGCCAGAGTGGGCAACCAAGAGCTGCGCGTCTGCGATGGCAGGTTAACGAAGGCTTGTTGTAGCTCGCGCTTCACTTGTCTCACTTCCTACTCTGGAACAAGACCTCACGGGCTTCACCGTGTTGAACGATGAATGTGCAGGCTCTCAGCCAATGCCCGAGAGGGAGTAGTTGGAATACATAAAAACAAACAAAAATGTGTGTGTGTGTGTGTGTGTAATATGTAAGTGTAACATGTAATAATCATTCGTTAATGGTGCCACAACTATGATCCTTAAGACATGAACACTAATGTAATGCGTTACATATTAGCTATATTTCTATATATTAGCCTTAGGGGTAATATGCTGTATGTCGCAAATTAGTTGAGTAAATGATGGTTAATCAATTATAGTCCCTATGTGTATTTCAATTATATTACAGTCTCTCTCTCTCTCTCTCTCTCTCTCAAGGTAAACAAGGTTATGCTCACATAACCGACTCAGCTGGTTGTGCTATTGTATAGTAGCCTAGGAGAGAGAGAGTGAGAGAAACCTTATAGACAGTGTTTTGTAGTTCGTTTGTTACTCCTTATCCATATTCAAACTCCTCATTATATCAACTTGTTCCCTTGTCCCTTCCCTGTCCCGCCAAATACCTCCCACCATCTTTCCAGGATCTAAAAATATATACAAAAACAATGAGCCAACATTCTTCTATTTGCTCTTCGGAGTTGTATAAGGGATTTATCGATACTAGTTATACAAGAGAGAAATATAGATATATTTACATATATTTACATAATACATTGACCACACAGACCTTACAATCCCAGTGAGGTGGTCAAGACTGAATTATAGTAGAGACAGCTAACCCGTGAGTAAGGGAAAGTGGAAGGAAAGGATAGCAGAGATGGAGAGAGAGTTGGAAGTTATTATACCTTTGCAGATCATGGAGATCGCCTGAGGGAATTTATAGAAAGTTTGACATGGAAAGAAAATTTCATGCAAACCTTCACCTGTAGTAATATATACTCTACATATTTTTGTTTTCTCCGTTAGCTCTCTTCAACTGGAAGCAATGTTCGTTAATACCACATTGTTCTATCATTGGTTATTACTTACTCGATCCCAAATTCTCTGTGGTATGAGTCTTTACTTTTTGTAAGTGCATCTATTGAGACACTATCTATTACTTGATTTGGGAGCATATTCCACTCACTAATTATACTCTGAGTGAAGATTGTTTTTGTTGTTGAGAGAGAGAGAGAAATATCAGTAACTGTTATTGAAATAGAAAGAAGTGGGAGAGTGTTAGACGAATATATTTGTTACTTTTATAATCTGTCTCTCTCGTCGCATCATTAGTTTAATGTATAACAAATTTGCACTCAAAACAGGATTTTGTATGAGGTGCCTTACTGCAGCGAGACATCACATTGAGCTTGTCTCCATAGCAGGACGTCACATGAAGCATGTCAGTGTAGCAGGCCATCACATGAAGCATGTCAGTATAATGGTACATCGCATGGCGCACGTAAGGAATGCAGTAAGTCACAACACAAAATGCCTAAATTAATCATTCTGGACCAATCACCAGCTATAATACACATCGATGAATAAGATGAGTGGAGTTATCAAACAGGCGAACTTCTCAACAAAACCCTCCATGCCAAACCATCAACACCCAGTACCTACCAAGCAGATTCAGCACCACCACCATCACCAGAATTGAATTAGCTAATATCCAAAACCAATGTCTCCCGCACCACCAAGAATCAAGAGTGTGGTGGAGTACATAAAGGAGTACAAAGGAGTACAAAGGAAATCAAGCAACAACAGATCTAGTGACCCTTCTAGGTTGCTTGTCCTCCAAAACACTGAGGATCAAGTGTCCAAACAGTGGTTTAGAGTGGGTAAAGGAACATTGGAAAGGGAATTACTGCCCTGGAACTAATGTCCGTGGCAGGATTAGGAAGTTAGTAGGGGACAGATGGGTTAGTAACTGAGGGGGGGATAAAATAAAGTTATTCATTTACAAACGCAGTCAGTCGCGGGTTTGAAGCGAGATATTTGTCTAGGCGGAGTTTAAATGAATCAACGGTGATGCAGTCTATAACGTTTCGGGGAAGCCCATTCCACAAGTTGACAACTCGATTGAAGAAGAAATTCTTAGATTCGTGTGAGTTAAAAGATTTACCAATAATTTTGCAACCGTTTCCCCGCGTGTAATTAGATTGGTCGATAGTGAAGTACTTACTACAGTTCATATTGTCGATGCCTTTGATGATTTTGAACACTTGAATTAAGTCACCTCTTAATCTGCGCTGGGTTAAAGGAAATAGATTTAATTCTCTAAGACGCTCTTCGTATGGTTTGTTCTTTAGGCTAGGTATCATTTTGGTAACTCTACGTTGAACTCGTTCTAGCTTGTTTATATCTTTTTGGTAATAAGGGCACCAGGATTGAACGCAGTATTCCAGAAGAGGGCGGACTAAGGAATTGTAAAGGGTTAGGATAACTTCTTTGGATTTATGCTCAAATGGCCTGCCTATAAAGCCAATTATTTTGTTTGCCTTCTTAACAACTTCTGAACATTGTTGACTCGGTTTTAGGTTACTCGATATTGTTACTCCCAGATCGGTTTCTCTGTTTACATTCTTAAGCTGAGTGCCATTCATCGAATAGTTTGCTTTCTCATTTAGGTATCCGATATGTAGTACTTTACATTTATCCGCATTGAAACTCATTTGCCAAATTTGGGCCCAACATGACAATTTATCTAGATTGTGTTGCATATCGTCAACTTGTTCTTTTGAGAGTACGCTATTTGCAATTTTTGTATCGTCAGCAAATTTTGAGATTGTACAGGTGAGGCCCTCATCTATGTCGTTGATGTAAATTAGAAAGAGAATTGGTCCTAGTACCGATCCCTGGGGTACCCCGCTACTTACATTGGTCCATTTAGATGCCTTACCGTTTATGACTACTCTTTGATTTCTGTCGCTGAGCCAATTTTCTATCCATTTCAACACACCGTCTTGTATTCCATGCGCTTTTAGTTTTAGCAGTAAACGTTTGTGGGGAACTTTGGTGGGAACTATCCCACAACATATAACATGATAACAATTAATCTTTTCCGGGATGCCCATGCTTCTCATCTATCAATCATTACATAAGAGAGGCTTGCCAGCAGAGTTGACTAATGAACTATCGGCACTGGGACCTAAACCCCAGAATCGTTGATTTTTATTCAGATATGTTGCCACTTCACCACCCAGACACGTTTACCTTTACCTTAATTAGTTGTCCTCACCACTTGTTTCTCGTTCTCCTCATTCTATAACCCACCTCACTCCATTACCTTCCTTCACTCTTTCACTGAAGACGTTTTCAGATGTTTTCTATTGTTTGCTTCTCTGGTTCAGGGTTCTATAATCTTCGTTCAATACTGCAGTTACATGAGAGAGAGAGAGAGAGAGAGAGAGAGAGAGAGAGAGAGAGAGAGAGAGAGAGAGAGAGAGAGAGAGAGAGAGAGAGAGAGATAGATAGAGAGATAGAGAGATAGATAGATAGAGAGAGAGAAAGCGAGAGAGAGAGAGAGAGGGAGAGTTACATAGATACGCAGACCACACAAACTTTCCATTCCCCTCTAGGCAATCCGGCCTTAAATTTAAGAAGGTATATGCTAGAGTTTAACACAAAAAACAATACAGCTGAAGGTTTTCTCCCCACTCACCAATCCCTCCGACTCTTGGGTTGGCAAGACATAGCTAGCAGGACTCCAGCAGAGTTGAGAAATTACAAAACAAATTTTTTTTTTTTTTTTATTATACACCATTTGCTACAGCCAATCTGGTAATTGAGTGAGTTCTCTAACAGGAAGAATACATGAACATATTTATACCTACGACTATAACACAAGGCAACATATACGAAAGGTACAATATGAGAGGTATATTTATACACAAATTAATAATTGATCACACAATACTACTGTGAAGGATTTTTTTTTTTTTTTTTTTTGAGTCGTGATAGTTGGGTGAGAGACGGAGGTATTCATTGGGAGTAATGTTTAGTGGCTTGGTTCTTTCATGTATAACCTTGTAGAATCTATTGTTTTTTATACTATATAGGAATGGATATTTTCTTAAATTTCGAACGCCTAAATCGGTGGTTCATGAGTGTTAGAAGTCTTGATTTTATCTGGATTCACATGCTTCATTTATACAATGTATTTACTGCACGTATTTCGAGATATTTGAAGAGTTGTTAAATGCTTCACTCGGGTTTCTTATCATGTTTAAGTCGGCGATTCATTTTATGTCTCGACAAGGATTGACTGACTAGTTGATGGTTCATTGAGATTATCGCCATATAATCGTGGTTAATGTCGGAGGTTTAACTAGCCAGGAAAGTCAATCTTGATAATTTCGCCATCCGAGAAGGTTAGTTCCAGCTTTTTGTGAATAGTGAAGTTAAAATGAAGTATTGTGATGGATACATTAGGAGCATTATGGTGATTTGTCTCTGAAAGTCGGAGTATAATATAAATTGTGAATCTTTGCATTTCTGTTCTTTGCTGTCGGTAACTTTACTTTTAAAAGTTAATTGTGTTAGATTTGTTCTTTTGTTCGGCTAAGCTGAGAGTTTGCTACTTTGTATCAAGTAAAGGAGGCTTATAGTTGTCCAGTGAAGTGTTATTAATGTCATTGCCTGATTCCCTTTTTGATCAGTATGGAAGACTCTGACCCTACCCATGTAAAGGGCCGGACAGGGAGGCGTCCTATCAGCCGATAAAGGAGTGTCGCCTGGGACCCACCACGTCGGACTGCCAAGCCGTTGGAGAGGGGCGTGTTTGGGAGGTGACGCCAGAGCTCTCATATTCCGCTGCTGTTTTGGGTGACATGTGAAGTCATCACACCAGAAGGCTAACAGAAGTCGATCCCTTATAATCTGGTGTTATCCCTCCATCTTCCCTTTCCTCTTCAACCCTGTATATACAATATCAAAGACCACCAAATCCAATTTCTTATTTATCTAATTAATTGTTCCATTCATTTGAGATCTCCCGTCCCCCTATTAATATCCATACAATTATTTTAATTTATCTTGTAATACATAATAAAGAAAACCTTGTTCCTGCCTATTGTCCCCTGTGAATGAATAGGAATTCTGATTGAACCTTTAGAAATACTACAACAATACAAAGGCACAAGTACAATATACAATCACAATATAAGTGGTTATGTTAGTTGAGTTACAGTTGAATGTAAAGGAAGAAAGTAAAACAATTATTGAAATTACACTTTAGTTGAGTCTTACCTGAAAGGTACAGTCACATGTTTTCCAAAGGATACGTTTTCTTAAATACAGTAGATGGGTACTACACGTGGTTGATGTATTTATACAATTAATATTTAATATAAATTCTTAGACCCGGCAAATAATTACTTTTGAATTAGGCAAAGTATATCTGATATTACGGTACTTCTGAAACTCTATCATAAACTGACATCGCTAATAAAAATAGCTTAGGAGGAACACGTGGTCAGAAATATTTATGTAATTATATGAATATGAGGATTCTTAGGTTGAGTGACCTATAACATTCAATCATTAAATCAAAGTTGGAATGTACTAAGTAAATTTATACGCTTGGAAAATGGTAACATCGGCTGTCTAAGTTAGTTATATTATTTAGTCGGATTTCTAGCAAAAGAAGTCTAGCTACTGTGCCTCACGAGTTTTCTGGTTTCTCATGGCTCTCTTGACAATATTTTTGTTTTATTTTTACTTTAGAATAATACATATATTCCGGGACAATCGCTAAAAATGAAAGAATGTGCCAGCAGGTGTTGGGGTGATAGTAAATTCAATCTCTGGGATGCCCGACTATAATATTATAAACATTAATTAGCAAGAGTATAAGGAGAGGGGGATGTGTGTTTGCTTTTCCTAGAAGGGGACAATTATTACTTGGAGGCAGAAGGGTTCCCAGATTGAGAGAGATATACATACATACATCCATAAAATTGTAAGACTGAGTGTTCCACACATACGTGCAGTTTCAGTCTCTTGTCCTAATGGCGGCGTTCCAGGCAACCCTGTTAAGGGCTGCTTCACTTGTCAAGTTCTTGGATTTGAGATCGGCACGTATAGTCCGATCCCAGGTCTTCCTCGGTCCACCTCTTGGTGCAGCTCCCTCCACAATCACAGACCTGCTTTTTTTCACCCAATTTTGTTCATCCAATCTCTCCACATGTCCATACCATCCCAGTCTACTTGTACGCATCACCTCGCTAATACTCTTTATACCTAAGCGTCTCCTCAGCTCAACATTTGTTATTCTATCCTGAAGCCTGGCCCCACACATCCATCTCTCCATTCTCATCTCATTACGTTCCAGCCTAGGGGAGGTGTGGTGGAGTGGTTATGCCACTGGATTGGTAATCCAATGGACCCGGGTTCAAATCCCGATATGTCAATGGGAAGATATTATTGGGATTGAATTTGTGCTGTACCTAGTAGCAGTGCATTACCACAAAGCCCACCGAAATGCCAAACAAATACCCTCATTGTTCCCTGATTAAATAACACTGTATGAATATTCCCATATTCAAAATATGTTACAGGGGGACAATGCCTAGTGAGTTCACTGCTCAATATGTGGCGTTCTGAGAGTGAGGGTCTGAGTCTGGAGGGTGAGACGGTGAAGCGCTTGAGCGAAGCAACCGGCCGCTTCAGAGATGGAGCTGCTTCGAGCCATGATGGATGCTTCACATGTCTCACTCCCCAGACTGGAACAAGACCTCACGGGCTTCACGGTGTTGAGCGGTGGAATGTACAGGCTCTCAGCCTATGCCCGAGAGGGAGTAGTTGGAATATAGAAAAAAATAAAAATAAAAAAATGTTGACATCCTCTACTTTAACTGCCCCATGTGTCTGAGGTATACGTCATTGCACTTCTAACACATGAGGCATGCACCTTTCCCTTCAGGGGGAGAGGCATTCTTTTCATGGTCGGGATTGGCAGCAGTTTTCTGAACTTCCCCCAGTCACATCTAATTCTAGCAACAGTGGCAGCCTCGGCCACACCACCGGCAGAGATGGTATCAGAGAATATTAAAGGGAGATAGGAAGCTTCCAATGCCTCCCATTAAAATAAATGATACCCTAGATAGCGAGTCTGGCATCGATTTGAGGCTGCAACCAACTCCATCTAGTGTATGGACGCGGTACTAATATTGATGACCAAAATCTAGGGGATTTGTCTTCATACTTCACACAGCTACTGTATTCAATATTGATAGTTTACTTTAGGCTAAGCAATCCTCCCTACACATTTTACTAATTATGTCAGAATTGCCACTGTTATAAACGTACCAAATGATAGTACCGTATCATTGTTTATTCGTTATGAAATTATTTACCAACTTATTGGTTTCATTACCTCTACTATAAGTCTATTACTCTACCATGATGACAATGATAGTAATGGTGATAACGATGATATTAATGGTGATGACAATGATAGTAACGGTGATAACGATGATAGTAATGAACTAATGATGGTAACGGTGATAGTAATGGTGATAATGATGATAGTAATGATGGTCGAAACTAAATTTTTGCAGTTATATGATTATCAAGCTTTGCTCAGGTTGATTTTACACATTTGAATATGGCATTTACAGAGACATTTTCTATTAATAAATGACTAAGAGGAATGAACACATTAAAATCAAATATAAATGTTTATTCGCTATCGGGATATTCAAAATTAACTGCGGAAACGTAATTTCGGGCTGACAAAGTATGTATTGTAGTGACCAATGACTGCATTAATTAATATGCTATAGGCCTATATTGCGTTTAACACATCACTAAATGTAGTTTCATGTCGGATCCCTATTATAACATGGTTAAGGATAATAACACATAATACATAATTATTGTTCTGTTTATTTAGATTAGTTTATGGATATATGATGTATGAACTCCTCAGCTAAACACTGGCACAAATCCACAAGTTACACCGATCTATGGATAACAAAAATAAAGTATTAGGTAAACATGGATAATGTTACAGTAATACAGAGCAGCGAGATATAAGAAAACTGACTGATCGAGATATACGCCACCCTGGTTATATCACGATTAACCTAATGTTTACATTGCCTGCCTTCAGCAAAATCTACCCCCCTAGCCTTTATCTCTTCCCTCATCGCGACCAACGACCTTGTAGTGTCCATCCTTTCTTCTCAACCCGGAATGACACTTAATGGGGACGTAGCAGTAGCGATTAACACCTGGAAGGAAAGTACAGGAGCAGAGGAGGAGCCTCAGGGTACCTCCAGGAGCAAGCAGAAAGCGTGGGATACCATCTCGGCGAAGAAAACTCAAGAAAATCTCCTAACCAATGCAGACCAGGTTGCAAAAGCACGCCTCCAGGCAGCTGCCCGTTCGGAGAGTGGCTTCTGGTTACACGCCATCCCCATCCCACCTCTTGGAACTCACTTGGATGCTGAAGCGCTCCGGGTTGCCATCGCGCTCAGAGTGGGTGCGGCAGTTTGTCACCCACACATTTGCAAGTGTGGTGGGAGGATGGATGCTCAAGGTCACCATGCCGTGTATGTAATTACAACGCAGGCCGCCTGCCAAGACACTCTGCACTAAATGATGTCATAAAATGGGCCCTGCAGAGTGCTAACCAGGCATCAATCCTCGTACCACATGGACTTCACAGAGAAGACGGCAAATGGCCAGATGGGATGACCACTTTCCCTTACAAGAATGGCCGGTGCCTCGTGTGGGATGCCACATGTGTTGACACTTTCTCCACAACCTACATCGCCAGAAACGCCGACGAAGCAGGTGAAGCCGCCCGGATAGCAGAAAATAAAAAGCGAGAAAAATATCAAGCCATCGCCAGAAATCATCAGTTCGAGCCCCTGGCATTCGAAACTTCAGAAGTCTTCGGCCCTAGCACCCTTAAGATGGTGAATGAAATAGGCCGTAAAATCAGAGAAGTTTCAGGAGAACCCCGGGAAACCCTCTGGCTCAAGCAAAGATTTGGGATGGCTATCCTCCGGGGCAATGCCACCAGCGTCATGAGCTCAGTTCGACTGGACTAGGTCATGCCACTGTGTGAGGCCCGGGCAGGAGTGGTGTATCCGTAGTCTTTCCACAGTAGGGTTAAACAAAACATAAACTTTATTTGTATTTAACATGTGTGATGCACATAAATAAAAGGGGATGTGTCGGATGGTTGAAAGCCACAGTTGCTCGCGCGTTTGGGGCTAGCAACACGTATTATGAAAAACATATATCCTCCTTCATTCACTGTCCCCCCCTTCAGTCACTCAACCCCACAATTTGCCAGAGGATAACAGGTTTTTCACAATACGTAGACGGAGGTCTTTTTAAAAACCTTTCACTTGCTATAGGGAAACTATATAATTATTGGGTCTTTTCTTTCCTCCTATATACATCTAAGAAAGGGCCTTGGTTTTCGGTGAGACATAAGGACCATCAGTAATCCCTCTTTCAGGAGAGATAAAGAAAATATTAACATATCATCAACATCAGCCCTACCTCCGTGAATCCGAGTGGCGTCTGTACGGTCTGCTAGCTGTAATGAATGGTTGTTATTTGTCAACATTATTTTATTCGTCTCCCAACACAATTTATCAATATTATTACGATAGTTATCTTAATTGGGAATCCAAACTTATGTGTGTGCATTTCAAGCTCAAACGTTATGCATTGCCGAATTATATAGCTAAGCTGATGACATGCAGACGATGCAGATCGACACTAACGCCATCAAGCGTATGGACGCGACAACATGTGAGCTCGAGCTATGTGAGCTATGTGAGCTCGACAACAGCGACAACAACAACAACGAAAGTACGAAAGTTATCGTACACTCAGGTATCACTCATTTTGCTAGGTTACCCCTCATGGTGTTCAATCTCGATGATGGTATCTCCTAGGTAACAAAACTTGTTCACCAGCTCCAAAGAACGGGGGATCGTGGGTATATCACCGTAGTGCCAGACGGCTATATTTACTGAAAATTACCTTCCTTCCATGCTCTTTTCCATGCTTATAATCAATAGCGCTTTCCAATGACACCTGTATCTTCCTTGTACGACATCTGGTTATCTTGCAACGATCGTGTAACCGATGGGCAAAATCGGTAACTTATTGGCAATTTTGTGTTTTTTGGTGAGCAAGAGAGAACCTATAAGTGAGACAGGTGTGTAGTTGACTTCAGTGTACGCCACAGGGCCGTGGTGAGAGCGGGTGAAGCCCGCCTATCGTCCCTCTAACGCCCGGTCTCTCTCTCATCGTTCATAATAGCCTCAAAATGGCGTTCGTCATATGACGGGCACTGTACAGATGGCCAATTTTCACTCTCCCATCATATGACGGTCACTGCCAATTGAGAGTTAATTAGTTATTTGATTTTAAGGATTTACTTGGCGTCGGAGTGGGAGTTAAGGACCTGTCTCGTGGCTTTTCTTTTCAACTTTTCTATCTGTCTCTTTTCTCTCATTCTTGGCTGGATCTGGATTTTCGTTTGCGGGGGCTCCCTCTCTTCTTGTGATGTTTGGCAGCTTGAAGGCTAGGTATCGTACCTCTAGCAAGTTGACATTGACCACAGGGGTGAGCGTTGGACCTATGCTTCCTTCTGTCTTTTCCACTTGGTGGTGTCGTACTCAGCGGCTCTGTTTTAAGAAAAGACTGGCTAGTATCAAATGTATCGACTTGATCAAAACACCTATCAGAATTGCTGGTCTCAAACTTACCGGGCTGACCAAAACACTTTTGACTTTCTTGTCTTTGGACCGAGGGAAGCCTGCCTGTCTGTGGACCAAGGCCCCAGTATCAAACTTTTAAACAATCCTGTCTTTATACCAAGACCGGTTAGTGTCGTAACTAGCTGGCTTATCTTGGTCCATTCGGCTAGAATAGTCTCTCCTTCTTCTGGGTAGTCGTAGTCCTTTCCAATGGGGGCAAAAGGGTTATGGCGTATGGGGGTTTGCATTTTTGGGGTCTCTGTCGGCACTCCGGAAAATGGTCAGGTCACGTGAAGGTATTTGCATCGGATGAAGGGTGCGTTGGTCCTCTAGTGGTGTTGATGGCAGCTATATTTATTGTGAGCATAACAATACACATATACACTACACATACATATATACACCCCCACATATACACGTAGTGTGTGTGTGTGTGTGTATATATATATAAAATATATATATATATTGAGTATATATCACAAATACACGTGAGCCACTAAATGTTTCTAATCTCTCAGTGGGGTTCGAACCGCCGACCGTCAGGACGATAGCCGACGCTTTAACCCTTAATTAGCGGCGAGCAACATAAGTCGAGTTAAAAAAAGCTGGACTATGTGGCGGCGCTCGACATAGGTCGAGTGGCAATTTCAGCACGTAATGTGGCTGAGAGAGAGAGACAAGTGGTGGCAGGAGACTAGCGAGCGTATGACTGCTCCAGACCACCGCGGCGAACCTACTGACACAAATCTCAGCTCCCTCCTCCCTCTCTCACTCGCTACATACTCAATTATGTACCGAAAGTACCGAATTACCTGCTTTTTGCACTCGCGTTGCACGGTTATTGCAAGAAAACTATCCATCATACAAGGATCGTTATGGTGTCATTCGAAAGCTCTGTTTATGCCCTTTCAGGGATAGGTACTTGTTTTACGTTCTGGGTCTTATTTAGGCATGAAAATGATCACGTAAACAGCCCTATTTTGGCTAAAAACACCCCGCTGTGCGGTACATATAATAAACCGCATAGGCCGCTCGTAAGGTGTTAATCAACTACACCACGACTGTCTAAAAGACACTCAACCTTCTATCCTATTAATGTTAGGGAGAAGGGAAACCCACTAGGCGAATATATTTCAATTCATACCTAGTTGTAGGATCCATATTCCAGAATACCATACAAGGATTTCTGAGTGTCGCGACGGAACTCGGGCAGAAATTGATTTAATTTAATTCTAATCCACAGAGCATGAGAGTTACAAATATTGAGTATATATCACAAATACACGTGGATACTAAATGTTTCTAATCTCTCAGTGGGGTTCGAACCGCCGACCACCAGGACGATAGCCGACGCTTTAATCAACTACACCATAGCAGTCTAAAAGACACTCAACCTTCTATCCTATTTATGTTAGGGAGAAGGGAAACCCACTAGGCGAATATATTTCAATTCATACCTAGTTGTAGGATCCATATTCCAGAATACCATACAAGGATTTCTGAGTGTCCCGACGCAACTCGGGCCGAAAATGATTTAATTTAATTCTAACACACAAAGCAAGAGAGTTACAAATATTGAGTATATATCACAAATACACGTGAGCCACTAAATGTTTCTAATCTCTCGGTGGGGTTCGAACCGCCGACCGTCAGGACGATAGCCGACGCTTTAATCAACTACACCACGACAGTCTAAAAGACACTCGACCTTCTATCCTATTTATGTTTGGGAGAAGGGAAACCCACTAGGCGAATATATTTCAATTCATACCTATGTAGTTGATTAAAGCGTCGGCTATCGTCCTGACGGTCGGCGGTTCGAGCCCCACTGAGAGATTAGAAACATATACAGTATATATATATACAGTATATATATTATATATATACACACACAAGCACACACAAGCCTAGTAGGTAGAGCTCTCGTCTCACACACGAGGGGTCGGGGGTTCAATCCCCGGCCGGGCGGAGACAAATTGGGCTTGTCTCCTTTCATGTGTTAGCCTCAGTTCACCTAGCTGTAAATAGGTACCTGGAATAAGTGGACGACGTTGTGACGTCCCATCTGGGGTTGGCAAAAATATTACAGGGCGAGATGGGTATCATATGGTTCACCTAAGCTGATGGCTACCTAAACCTTCGGGCGAGACGGTACCGCCTATAGTGAGAATGGTACCATACAGATCCACCCTAAGCCTTCGTTTCCAATGTCGCCAATTGGCTAAAATACAGACTACACACACATCCACAGCCATTCCAACAGTACATAAAACACTTAACATGCATTTCACGCAATACAATCCCAGTTAAGGAGGCGCGATAATAATGAGCTTAGCTCGCATTGCGTGGATTCCCCTTGACGAGCAAGTAACTGAGTAACACACATATGCATATACAGACACATAAATACATATACACATATATACAGTACATATGGAGAGAGAGAGAGAGAGAGAGAGAGAGAGAGAGAGAGAGAATGTGAAAGTTGTTGGGGTTTTATCTCAATAGACACTTGTCAAAGCCTGGATGATAATTGCTGGGTCCAAAAAGCAAAGTTGGCAAAACGGAGGAAGTTGATGGCAAAAGTTTGCGAGAAAACAGATTAAGGAAGTAAGAGAGAAAGGTAATCTCGGAAGTTGTAGGATATTAGTGGACAGATGTCGGAACAGTAAGTTGATGAAGGTAAAGCATAATATTAATTGTATTGTATACTTCCATCCAACAAATAACCAATCTTACTACCACCAAACAGTTTCATTCATTTTAGTAAATGCCACATTCAGTTAAGGGGGGATGGGCGTATTTATTTGACCATTTATGTATCTTTTAATTATTATTCTAGTTTCCTAGGTCTGTAATATATAGCTAACATATATAATTCTATGTTGAAGACAAATGTAATTGATTTCAATATATAAAAGGAACACAGATTATTATAAATTAAATAATAATACAAAACAAATAATACAAATTAATAAATAAAACTAAGCATCTAATTCAGGAGATTACACTATCTGAAAATTGTGGAATGTTGGAAGGAAAAACTACTGTACATTTTAGGCTACGAAGCTGACGAAAGAGTTACGGTTACTAAAATAAGTGGATCTCAGAAAATACAGAACAAAAAGATGTAGGAGTTTAATTTAACATATTGTTTTATATATCTTTCTGAAACACTGGTAGCACTCTACCAGCATCAGTCACAGTGATAGCATGGTGGGGTATTGTTAAGGCAAGACTTTATTTTACTACTGTCAAACAGCACTCCTGTCTTAACCATAACTTTATTATGAATAATGACATTAAGCCACCAGTACCATAGTGGTAATAGTAACTCTATATATCTAAAATCTGTGAAAGTATGAATCACCCCCTTGCCACAGTTCACCCGAATCACTCACACTGATTTGAAGAGTAAACCCAATTTGACAACTCTGCCCAATTCAATCTCTCACCATAATTCAGCTGGTCACCAGTTCCACCAATGTCACCACTTCTTTCAGTCACTACAAATGATTCCTCAAATTCGACCACTGAGCTTTTTCACCCATTTGCCTGTTCACCACAATTCATTCACCTTTTGCAATTCAACCACTGAGTCCGATTGGATTGATTCGGTCACTTACCTAGGTTCAATCCTTTGAACCATTTCGACTTATTCGATCTCTTGACCCAAATTGATCCTGATACAAATCAACTGCTTGTCCTCATTTGCCACTATTGCTGGTTGGACTATAAACCATAATTCAACAGTTTAGCCCAATTAACACACTCGCCCCAATTCAACTTTCAATCCAATTTGAACTCTTGCCATTATTTGATTGTTCACTCAATTCAACCACTATCTCTAGTTACATGCATATATCACCAAATAAGACTTGTGTTTTACATACACAATCTTTTGGATACGAAGCAATAAGAATACGAAATGATTTAACTTGGAACATACCTGTATTACTTTCAAGTATATATTTTTTATCTATCTATCCATCTATCAGTCCATCTCAAATAAGTTTATGATATGATGTTCTTGATTCAGCCTTAGTTATATATGTTTGTTATAACCTACGAAAGTTTACCCATATCTGGCATCTACACATACATTTGTTGTATATAATATTTGAACACCATTTACATTTTTGCTTATGAAAGTGTATGATCAACCGAGCATTATATATTGGGCAATGTTTTTTGTATTTCCCCTATATTTAGTATTAATATATGTTCATGTTCTCCAGTATATATGGCAGTGTGGCAATCTTCGCTTATGCTTGAATATTCGTAAATATTGGATTTTAGTTTTCTCTATATATCTATCTATCTATCTATCTATCTATCTATCTATCTATCAATATTTATTATGTTCTCTCCACTAACCAACTTTACTCCTAAACTCGATTAATGAAATTAACAAACACATGTGGCAGTCCGGGGATTCGAACTCAGGACGCTCACACCAAAAATCAACACACTTATGCATTGCACCACGCAAGGGAGCGATTCATTTGAGGTCACCCCCTCGGCAGTAGATAAACAGATAGATGGAAATAATATAAACTGTATATATATATATATATATATATAATTATATATACCGTATATATATACAGTATATTATATATACCTGTATATATATATATATATATATATATATATATATATATATATATATATATATATATATATATACCGTATATATATATATATATATATATATATATATATATTTTGTTTAATACATAATATTTCCATCTAATTGTTTATCTATTGCCGAGGGGGTGACCTCAAATTAATTGCTCCCATGCATCTCTGGCGCTTATATACCTCTGAACTGCATCCCGTCACCTCACTGTCGTTATGCCTTTCCCTCTTTGTCCATCCACTTCACTCTCATTCGCTCTCATACACTCGTTTTTTTTGTTTCGTCCAATGTGTATGAAAGAGACAAATGGCACAATTGCCTGTAAGAAGTGCCTCCCACAGAGTTGACAGAGTGGCAGGGCCAATATCAAGGAATGTTCGAGCCAAAACGCCTGTACACACGGAATTTGAAGCAATTTAACCCTCCCGCATCTATAGGACGCGATCGCGTCGTAACGCCACCCCTCCAAGGGTGCTCGTATGACGCAATCGCGTCATAATGCCACCTGTAAGATAGAAATATTCACCAAAAATAAGTTTATGACTCGATTTTGACTCAATTTGGACTGGTAAGTTAGGCATCAGTAAGTTACAAAAGGAAGTATCTAGCAACCCCATAGCGTCCCTCTCTGAGGAGCGCGGGCCTCTGTAAAGTCAGTAGTTTCCCGGCCCCCAGACTGTGAGGCAGGGTCCCGGCCCTTTAAATTCTGGGCTCCCTCCCTCTGGCCCACCATGCCTAGCTATAGGCAGGCAATTATGGATTATTTCATCTACCCAGTGAAAGTGTTTAGTGAATAATTCGAACTATATATGTATATAAGATGTTACTTGTGACTTTTGGTGACTGAGGGGAGTGAATCTTGGTTAACCCCTTGAGTATTGATGCAGTTTTGTCTAGGTATCATTGATGACTTTACACTATTTTTTGCTTGAAAGACAAATATATTTATCAATAAATACTGCCAACGAAATAAATACATTATAATCACGAAGATGTCACAGTAATGCTTACAGGAAGTATGGTAAGTACTCTATGGAATTTTAGTTATATTACAGTATATTATTATATATATATATATTATATATAGCCTATATACAGTATATATATAACAGCCCCAAGGTCCTGAGCAAGCCCAAGGCCCATAATCGAGTATTTATATTATTATTATATTTTGTATTTTATTTAAATATTTATATATTTTATTTATTATTTATTTTTTATTTTTTTTTATTTATTTCATTTTATTTATGTTTATTTTATTTATTTTATATATATATATACCGTATATATTTGTTTTGTTATTCCTGTTCCCCAGGGTGTCTAGCAGTTCAGCCCCAAGGTCCTGAGCAAGCCCAAGGCCCATAATCGAGTATTTATATTATTATTATATTTTTTATTTTATTTATTTTATATATACTGTATATATATATATATATATATATATATATATATATATATATATATATATATATATATATATATATATATATACCCGGTATATATATATTTTAGTTTTTTTTTGTTTTTTATTCCTGTTCCCTAGGGTGTCAAGTGATCAGCCCCAAGGTCCCGAGCAAGCCCAAGGCCCATAATCGAGTATTTATATTATTATTATTTTTGTTTTATTTATTTATTTATTTTATTATATATATATATATATATATATATTTTATATAAATGTTGTACATTGTGGCAAAGATATACAACTGTATAAACATTCTCATATATTTACATAACAATAACAATGCATGGAAACAATTGCGCATAGCTCGCGAACCAATAACGCTATATTAGTTTTGTTTTCACCATTAGAAAGAGCATAATTTTCCGGTGACGGTGATATAAACAGTTATATACGTATCCGAGCAAATAAACCAATGCCGAGGTGGGGAACAGCTCGGAACCCGGCTAGCATTGGCGGAAAAGAGACGGGTGAAGCGTAAATATTCGCATTTTGGCTCTTCATTTCAAATATTCATAGCGCAAAAAGTATTTGTCCTAGGAACTTCTAGTTTGTTTTATACTCATCAGCATTATTTGCCGTATTCATACAGCTTAAATTTAAAACCATACACTTCGTAGCAACGAAATAAATCGAAAATGTTATAAACCATATCTATTTTTTTTTTTCGGTCACTGCATGGAAACAATTGCGCATAGCTCGCGAACCAATTACGCTATATTATTTTTGTTTTCACCATTGGAAAGAGCAAATTTTTCGATTCTGGTGATATATACAGTTATATACGTATCTGAGCAAATAACGCAACCACGAGGTGGGGAACAGCTCGGAACCCGGCTAGCATCGCCGGAACAGAGATGGGTGAAGCATAAATATTCGCATTTTGGCTCTTCATTTCAAATATTCATAGCGCAAAAAGTATTTGTCCTAGGAACTTCTAGTTTGTTTTATACTCATCAGCATTATTTTCCGTATTCATACAGCCTAAATTTAAAACCATACACTTCGTAGCAACGAAATAAATCGAAAATGTTATAAACCATATCAATCATAATATATATATTATTTTTTCGGTCACTGCTTGAGAACTATTGAAGATAAACAATTTCTGTTTTCAGATTTGGAAAGAGGAGAAAAATACTATTATTTGAGCAAAACAAAATATATGGTCATCACTCACAATTTAGAGATAAGACGGTGTGAAGACAATTGCATGGGAAATAATTGTATTCCGGACTCATTTACACTTTCATATTTCGATTTATTTACATTTTTTTTTTTTTTTATCATGTACTATAAATATTCCTCTTTCCATTGACATATGATACATCACAATAAACAGCATTCTGGTGGATGAAAATACAGAAAAACATAAGGCTTCGAAAACTCGCCCAGCCTTATATTTCATGGCAAATTAGAGAATGTCTTACCATAAGTTAGATAATTAAGTTGCTGGATGCGGGAGGGTTAAGTCACAGGATGAGGGAAAGATTGATTCAGATAGAATTCCAGAGCTCACCTGTTAAATCGTTTCACTCTTGGATTGGATAGTTGCACAGAGTAGGGGTGAGATTGTGTTGCAAGACGGGTGCTACGTGCTCTATGTACTGTAGAGAAGGTGATGATTGCAGGGAATCGGTGAGTGGACATGAATTAATAAGACGAAAGGCTTTCTTTTCTACTTTGTACTGTGTGGGGAGGATGTGCGAAGATCCTCCCCACACATGCGAACACTACTCAATACATGTACACACTGTGCCCCTGTACAGAGCAAGAAGCTGTGCAGCGGGAAAGGACCCCTGGAAGCGGTTGAGCACACACAGCTTCTGGGAAGCTGTTTTAGCCAGGGTGGTAATATGGTCTTTCCAAGAGAGATCAGAAAAAAAAGAGACCGAGAATTCTGATAGATGATGAAGGGTTGATTTGTGTATTGGTGAAGTATAAGGAATATACCTGTGGGAGTTCTTGACGGGTAGATAAATGGAGAAATTGGGTTTTGGAACCATTGAAATCTAAAAGATTTTCTCTTCCGCAATTGGAAATGGTTGATAGATCATAAGATAAGTGTGTTATTGGTTTATCACAGGAGTTTTTGAGTGATTGCTTGCTGGGGCGTTCTGAAAAATGTGTTGAATAACGTAAGGTAGAGTCATCAGCATATGCATGGAGAGAACTGGAGGTACAGTTGAGAAGATCAATAATGAAAATTAGAAAGATAACTGGAGATATGACTGAACCCTGAGGAACACCAGAGTTTACAGGTTGAGGAAGTGAACAATGGCCATCCACAACCACAGCTATGAAACGGCCACAAAGGAAATTAGAGATAAAGGCACATATGGAGGAATAGAAGTCGAAGGAGGGTACTTTAGAAATTTGATATTTGTGCCAGAGTCTATAGAAGGCCTTCCATATGTCTAGCGCAATAGAAAAGGCCTCACCAAAGTCTAGAAAGGAGGATGACTAAGAGTTAGTAAGATATGAAAGCAGATCACCAGTAGAGCAACCCTTAAGGAAGCCATACTGGCGATCTGAGAGTAGATTACAAAAAGTGCAATGCATAAGAAACTGTGAAGTAAGAAGAGTTTCAAACTTTGGAGAGGCAATAAATGAGAGCCATTGGAATTTAGATGGAGGGTTGAGAGCAGTCACCCTTCTTTGGGACAGGATAAATTAGAGCAAACTTCCAGCAAGAAGGGAAGACGTTAGAGGTAGACAGAGATGGAATAGTTTGCCTAGGCAGGGAGTCAACACTGAAGCACAGTATTTTAGTACACCAAGTGGAACACCATCTGGTCCGTGTGCCTTCTTAGTATCAATCCTAGAGAGGATAGAAAGTACATCTTTAGAAGATATTAGGATATTAGGCATACGTAGGAGAGAGGGTGGTGGAGAGGGAGGATTAGCACCAAAATCATCCAAAGTGGAGGTTTTAGCGAAAGTTTGGGAAAACTGTTCAGCTTTGTCAGAGGAAGAAGTGATAGTAGTGCCATCAGAGTGAAAAAGCAGAGGGAAAGATGTGGAAGAACAATTGTTGGATAGGGTTTTGGCTAGATTCTAGAAAGCTTGGGAAGGGCTAGAGTTGTAGAGTTCAGTGCATTTATTATTCATGAAAAAGTGTTTGGCGAGTCAAAGAACAGATATGGATTGATTGTGGGCAGAAACATAGAAAGAATGAGATTCTTGAGTTTATAGGCATCGGTACCGTTTGAATACTTCCACCTTTATCGTGACAGATATAAGTTTATGGTCGGAGGAGCCCAAAGGAAAGAAAAGGTCGACAGTATGAGAAGAAGGGTTAGAAGTTAGAAACAAGTCAAGAATGTTGGACCGATCTCCGAAACGATCCGATATACGGGTGGGTTGCTGAACCAACTACTCTAGGTCATTTAGGACAGAAAACATGTAGGTTTGTTCACCAGCTTGGTCAGTGCAATGAGAGGAGAGCCATTGGCGGTGGTGGAAAAAGGGATTAAAAAAAAAAAACATTAATAAGAATAATACTAAGGATTGTCACAGCCATCGACTGAATGTCTTCAGCTACAGAAAGTTTGTGGTCAGAAAATTATATTATAGTACTATGTACTAGGAAGAGCAGTGGATGTTGGTGTATCGCTGAAAAGGGAGGGGAATGAGTGGAAGCTGCCTATACTGCTGTTTGCGGATGATACAGTTCTGATGAGCGATAATGAATGGGAGTTGCAGGGTCTGGTAAATGAGTTTGGAACAGTGTGCGAAAAACGGAATTTGAAGGTAATTGCGGGGAAGAGCAAGGTTATGGTCTTCGAAAGGGGTGAAGTCACAGAGTATGAGGTGAAGTTGAACGGTCAGGCTATGGAGATCGTCAGCTCTTTTAAGTATCTGGGCAGTGTGTCGAGTAAAGATGGGACTATGGATGAGGAAGTGCGAGAGAGGGTACAACAGGGGAAGAGGGTTGTAGGAACGTTGAAAGCAGTAACAAGAAATAGGGTGGTCAGTATGGAAGTGAAGAAGTCCTTGCATGACAATGTGGTATTCCCGACACTAACTTACGGAAGCGAAGCATGGACGTTCGGGAAGAGACTCAGACCAAGAGTGAGAGCGGTGGAAATGAGTTACTTGAGAAGTGCGTGCGGAGTTACATGGAGGGATAGACAGCCGAATGAGGAAGTAAGAAGGAGGTGTGGTGTGGAGGTAGATGTGCTGGAAAGTGTGAAAAGGAACAACTTGAGATGGTTCGGCCATATGGAACGTATGGAAAGCGAGAAATTGACTAAGAGGGTGTACGAGAGCGAGGTGGAAGGACAGAGAGGGAGAGGTGCACCGAAGGAGAGGTGGAAGGATGGAGTGAGGAAGTATATGAATGAAGGCAGTGCTGGATGGGAGGAGGGGCGTCGACTGACTGGGGACAGAGGTGCGGGGGTGCGGTTCGTTCATGGCCACCCCTTTGGGGATCACGGCGTCAGGCAATAGATAGATAGATAGACTATATACGATACTAAAACAGTCACATTACTCAGGCACAAATGCAATCAGTCGGGGGTTCATGGCAAGATATTTGTCAATGCGATACTTTAATGTCTGGACTGTATGGCACTCTACAACACTACTAGAGAACTTATTCCAGAAGTTGACACCTCTTTTGAAAAATAAGTGCTTTGCTTCATGTGAATGAACCGCCTTTCCAAAAAAAATTGTAACCATTTTTTCATGGGTAATTTGAGTTATCTAGAGTGAACTACTTACTTGCATCCGTGTTGTCATGGTTTGATGATCAAAAACTTGGATTAGGTCCCCATTTATTCTGCAGTTTGTCAAGGTTTAACTCTTTTTTTTTTCGTTCCTCATACAGTTCGTTTCTTAGTCAGGGAGTCATATTAGTTACTCTCCGTTGTATTCTCTCTAGTTTTTCAATGTCCTTTATATAGTATGGCGACCAAAACTGGAAACAATATTCCAAATGCGAACTAACCGATGAATTATAAAATGTGCGCCCAACATTTTCGGATTATATTCAAAAGATCTCCCAATGAATCTAGTCATTTGATTTACTTTTTTTACAAATTCAGCGACTTGTTGGGCAGGTATTAAATCCCAGCCTTCTATGGTTTGGATATAAGCTGAGAAGTGTTGCCATATCGAGAGCAGTGCTCATACGGTCGTGGTACCAGGCACAACCTAATACAGGCCGTTACAAGGAAAGTACATTGCTGACGGCTCCCAGCCGTCGCTGGGACTGGGGAGTGACTTATCTACTGACGGCTCCCAGCCGTAGCTGGTATTGGAAGAGTTAATTGAATAGTTTGCGTTTTCACTTATACTGCTGAATATACTGCATGTATTTATATTGAAATTAATTTGCCATGCTGGAGCCCAGTTTGATAGTTTGTTTGGATTGCGAGTTTACTTTGTTTGCAATGTTTGTGTCCTCAGCAAATTTGGAGATTTTGCATGATAGCCCATCATCAATATCATTAATATAAATAAGAAGTAGAATTGGACCAAGATCGAAGGCTTGTGGTACACCGCTTGTAATATTTTTATAATTTGAGGGTTTGCTGTTAATTACTACACGTTGCTTTCGCTCGGTTAGCCAATCCTGAATCTAATGAAGAACAAACCTGTGAATACCACGAGCTTTTTGTTATCAGTCTGTTGTAAGGTAGACAAAGTAAATTGCTTCATTTTTGTCATTTTTAAGATATCGTGGAAAAAGTCAAGGAGTTTTTTGTTCACACATGAACGCTTACTTCGGAAACCATGTTGCGAGTCCTTTATATGTGTTTTCATTTATAAATGGGATAGAATTATATTTCAGACTATTGGGCAATAGTTGCCAGGCAGGGCTATATATCCATTTTTTTAAATGGGCGTTATGTTAGCTATTCTCCATTATTTAGGGACTTTATTGTTTTGTATTGATATGTTAAATAGAAGGGTTAGTGGTTGAAATCTCATAAGCTGGTGATTTCTGAGAATGGAGAGATGTATAGGATATGTTCCACTTTAGAATTTAGATAGTCAAAGAATTTGGAAAAGTTAGTAGAATTAGAAAAAACATGGACAACCCAGAAATATTTAGCATGAGTGACAGAATACTTTGAGCAATAAAGTTGAGAATTCAGAGGAATCCATGTCGGGAACACGAAAGCCAGTGAGTTTGTTGTGTACGTAAACGCAAACACCGCCTCTGGCTTTGAAACTAGTATAGAGAAAGTAGGAGGATACAGAGAAGGGGCTGATGGCAGTTGCTACAGACATCTGAGTTTCAGTCATGACAAGAAGATCAGGTTTGTAGGAGGAGAGATGGTGTTCAAAAGAAGGACAATTAGTGGAAAGACCGCGAATATTGCAGAAGTTGATAGTAAGAGTGACAGGCCGTTGGCCAGAGAATTTTGAGGGGTTGTTTTGGGAAGGTCGGGCGAGTGTGAGGGCATTTAGGACCCCCCCCCCCCCTCCATCCCTACCCCACCCCCACTCAATCCCCTTGGGGACTCCGAGGCTTGGCTATTGTAGTTTTTCATTCATTCGATAACTTAGATATATTGTTGCAGAAAGAAGTGTGGTGTGCTTGTTTTGTGTAGTGAAATAGATAGGAGGAGGAGGTGTTTGTGAGCTCTAGCTGGATCACTCTGTGTAGGTGAGGCACAAACAGAATCAGTAAGGGAAGCCAAGCAAATGAAACAGCAACTCCTTATCAAATGCCTATAGGCCTCCCCTGGATATTGCCCTGCTTGATTTTGGTGTCTACAATCTCCCCCTGCTTTGATTCACCATACGGTCCACATGACAGATCCACCTCAAGGTGTTCCTCTTCACATTCTCCATCACATCCACATTCACACGACAATACTCACGTATCCATGCGACTCCGTAATCACTTTTCAAGTAACTCATTTCCACTCATCTCGCTCTTGATTTATGTCTTCCCAACAATGTCCATACTTCACTCCTGTACATCAATAACGGTATTATTACACAATAACTTCTTTACTTGTCACCGCTTTCAGCATTCCTACATCCGTTCTTCCCGTATTGTACACTCCCATTTTATTATTAAAGTCACTATACTTTACTCTAAAGTCATATCGTATCACTGCTGAGGCTAATATGGTTGCACATACTGCATAGGTATTTGATTAGTCTTGCTGAGATACGGTTAACACTATGCCAACGTCAGCCACAGAGAGAGAGAGAGATAGAGAGAGAATGTCTCATATCACATAAATTATATTTCCCTCCGCATAGTATTCAATGTAAACGCTCTCCCATTGACGGTATTAGATTCTTGAACTACAAAATGGATGTTTGAATATTAAATTAATAACACAAATTAATTGGGGAAAATCGTAGTTAGTGTATTTTGAAATTATGTAATGTTTTTAATGTGATAAGTGTATCTGTATTGTCTAATGTGCAGTCTACTGTTTTCTTGATATACTATTTTATAATACATCAGTTGGAAAATGGTAATTCCCTGTATAGCACAATAGTACATATTCATAGATATAAGTAATACTGTATAATTATGAAGCAATCGACCACACACAGCAAGAAACATTGTCAGGCTTTACAGGGGCGGATCAAGACTCCAAATGTGACCGTCTACCTGGCATGGGTGAAATGGGATGGGGGTTGGTTCGGGAGGGGTTGTCTCCCTCCCGTTTTCAAGATTCGATTTGGAAATATTATATGCATACTCGCATTCTAGCGGTGTCTTGAGTATAATTACCAAACAGCCAAAGGGTGTTTAAAAAGGATGTTGGTGAAAGACAAGCAAGAAAGAGGACAAAATACTATTAATCTGTTAGTTCTTTTCTCTTTATCTGTTGCATGTACATTGTGAAAAGGGTATCAAACTAGAAACTAGATATCTTATAATTATCTAGTTCATGCACTTTACTAAATACAATAAATCCACATAATACTGTATATACCCTGTTTAATCAGGAATGGTTAAATCAATATAATTATATGATATTGCTTGCATAGTGCAGGTACATTAAAATGTAATGTTAGGTAGCCTGTAATAATACAAGAGCCAATGCCATTTTTCATGGGATACAGCTAAGCAAATATTGTACTAATTACAACCACTTCCTGATTCCTGTCATAATGTATACACTCATTGTCTGGTATTTGGGATGTACAGTAGGTCTTGTATAGTATATATTTCAGAACAACTTGAATAAAGTTCTCCAACCAGGAAGCTATTTAACCCTGCTATAGTATCGCTATTTTTCAGTGAGCATAATATGGTCACACAATTTGAAAATATAAAACCCTTAAACCCTTTCATGGATTTTCAATATCAAACCATCTAAAAATAGTTCAATCATTCCTTAATACTAAGTAGAATTGTAATGAAGGTAGTGCTACAAAAAGAAGTGTGAATACATTTATTACAGAAATAAGTGGCAGTTGGTTCCCATCTTCCTAGGTTGCCAATGAGTACCCTAATCATATCTCCCAGAATGAAGCACATAAACGCTATTTGGCAACTTGATTCAAAGTAAAAAAAAACAAAGTTTCTCAAATGGTATGTTGGGTCCATAAAAGGGCCCATGAGACATGGTGGAGTGACAAGACTGAGAGCATCACACCTCTGCTCACCATTGAGGCAGCCCTCACACTAACTCACTGCAGTCCGAGACACCCAGAATAGGCCCACATAGATGTGCAGTACCCAATAGTGGTTTTGCGCATAGTAGAGTAGCAATAGGGGGACCCACGATACCTTGCCAAGGTTAATTATCTCTGGAATGGCTGTCCATCCCTATGCCATCTCGTGCATATATAATCATATAATCGGCTCTGAAGCTCTGGATGGTGTGCTAAGCATGTTTGTTCTTTTGGCGACTGCAGGCCCTGTGTGTGTGGAGGGGGGGGGGGGGGACTAAAGATGAACTGAGAATTGTTGCATGATCAACTGCCTTGTCATATATCTTCTTATGAGTGTTTTCTCTAGTTTCATATATTTCACTTTACTGCATCTACTACAGTCTGCAAAATGTGGTGGGCTCTCATGATAACAGCAGCATCAGACTAGAACATCGTTTTCGTTCCCCTGAACAGACCCAAAGCTCTAGCACTCTGTTTCAAATTAGGTCCTAGCATTTTGGTGAGAAGCTGATACATCTTGCAAAATCCTTTGTGTTCCTAATAACTTGCTGACTGTAGATATTCAGAACACATCGGCGGCTAAGATTTTGTTTGTAATTAATATTATTATTTGTTTAAAGGGATAAGAGCACTGGGCCGGCCCCATTAACCGTGGCACACACCTATACATTTACTGTTAGGCGAACAGGCAAGGGGCATGAGGAGATTGCCCAAACATCTCCACCAGCCGGGACTCAAACCCGGTTCTCTTGGTTATAGACGAGCGTGCTACCAATGACAGCACAGACCACATCTTAGGCTAAGTTTACGGGCAGCATAACTGAAATGTTATCAAAGGAATGATCTGCCACAATCCTTGCAGCAGAATCTTTGCGAGGCTCTGACATATTCCCTTCCCCATCATATATATATTTGACCAACACATAAGTTCAAGTAAAGTCCTGGAATGGCCTCTCATGGAACGTACAGTACTTGCATCCATAATATCGTACAATTTTTTCCTTATTTGTTCTGCTTCCATCAATATATAGTATCTCAGAACCAAGGGTAGCTGTTCTGTATTGCCTGTAACAGTAGCGTCATCTGCCAACACAGCAAATATGCTACCTATTTCTTAAATCTCCTCTGTTAATTATTTCTGAATAAATGCCATTGTTTTCAAATATACTTTGGTGTGTATGTAGCCTAATATGTCCGTATCTATATTTCGTTAGGTCTCTCTTAAACTTATAATGTACATCATTGTTCCCTATACAGTAAATATTTTAAGGTTTTACTAAATTTTCAAAAATGATATTTGGCAGTGAATGAGCTCCGGTCATTAATTGATATAATGTCAAGCTCTTTTTGGCCATTTTAATTGTTTCCATTTTCTCATCCTCAAAATAAAACTGTTTTTCATAATTATGTTATAATTTAGTCATTAGCTTGATTCACATGCATGTTTGAATAACATGTTACTGGACTAGTATATAACTATATTGTGCTTTAATATTATCCTTATATAATATTATTACTATTTTGTTTATCGGGTGTTAATATATCAACAGGGGGCTAAGCTGTAAACATCCTATATAGCTACACATATGATTGGCGTATAGCAATGATATTCGTGAACATCATTGCCAGATAAATTTACAATATGTTTACTATGTCATGAGAAAATGTACAGTGATGATAGTGAGTTAAAATGGAAAAGTGCTTGGCATAGCTTTAACTATTAGCAGGGTACACATAACTGTTAACTATTGCTGTTAATGCACGAACATATACTATAGATAAGTAATATTGCATAAACATAACCCCTCATATATTCATACTTTGAAATACATTCACATACGAATAGCCATACCTAAATATAGACAATATTACATACCGATGTACAAGTCACATGCTGACGACGCCATGCCCACATACCCATATGTATCTCTCTCCCTGAGAGAGAAAGAGAAAGATATATTTACATACATTTACATAGATACACTGGCCACACAGACCTTACGATCCAAACGAGGTGGTCAGGACTCAATTTTAGTAGAGATGGCATATCCGATAGAAAAAGAAAGTTGAAGGGAAGGATAGAAAAGAAGAAAGTTCTCTACCCACCCTCCGTTCCCTCCGGCAATTGCCGTACATGGAAAAGTTGGAAATGATTAAACTTGGGCTTCGAAATCCCCAGAAGGAATTTACAGGAAAGATTGGAAAATAGAAGGAGACATTCATGCAACCCTTCGCCTTTGTAGCATTTACATTTTGGGGTTAATTGGAATCATACAACCCATCACCCTTAGTAGTATGTACATTTTTAATGATGATTTTTATAATTATTTTTCTTTATTTTGTTATTTACTTCTTTTCTTGCGCTCTCTTCAGCTGAGAAAATAATGACGGTGATAATTACTGTGTACTCCATACCAATTTTCTATGGTATGAGTCTAGACTTTTCTTAAATGTATCTATAGAGCAGCTGTCTATTACTGTATTTGGAAGTGTATTCCACTCATCAATCACACTGTGAGTGAAGATATTTTTTGCTGTATCTAGATTCGCTCTCCTACCTAATCATTTTAAATTGTTTCCTCTTGTAGATGTGTCTTCGGCTTTTTTTATAACTATCTAGGTTAATGTTACTGAATCCTTTTATAATTTTAAAACACTATCAATTGGCCTCTCATTCTTCGTTTCTTAAGTGAAAACAAATCAAGTTCTTTTAGTGTTTTTTTGTTTTCTATGTGAATGAGGGAGACAAAAGGCATAACTACCTGCAGCGAGTGCCTCCCCCAGATTTGAAAGAGTGACAGGGCCAAAATCAAGAGACGTTCGAGCTAAAATGCCTGGACACACAGAGTTTGAAGCAATTTAAGTCATAGGAAGAGGGAAAGACTGATTCTGGGAGAGAGTTCCAAAGCTCAGCAGTTGAATAGAAGAAAGTCTGAGAATAGTGTTTCACTCTTGGGTTGGAGAGTTGCACAGAGTAGGGGTGGGATTGTGTTGCAAGGCAGGTACTACGTACCCTAAATAGAAGAGGTAGTATACACTGGGAAAGCTCCGAGGAACACTGATTATTGTAGTAGCGATAGAGATTGCAGAGAGTTGGTGAGTGGATGATAGTTAATGATACAAAAGGCTTTCCTTTCTACTTTGTCTATGAATGCGGTGTGAGATGATCCTCCCCACACATGTGAACAATACTCAATACAAGGACGCACTATGCCCCTGTACAGAGCAAGAAGCTGTGCAGGGGTAAAGAACCCCTTGAGGCGATTGAGCACACCCAGCTTCTGGGAGGCTGCCTTAGCGAGACTGGTAATATGGTCTTTCCAAGTGAGAGCAGAAGGAAAAGAGACACCGAGGACATTGAGAGAAGATGAAGGGTTGATTTTTATATTGTTGAAGAATAAGGGATAGTCCTCTGGAGGTTCCTGACGGGTAGTAAGATGGATTAATTGAGTTTTGGAAACACTAAATGTAACTTGCATCTATCTATCTATCTATTGCCGGACGCCTTACTCCCTTCATGAGGGTGGCCATACACAGAAGGCCCCCTAGTGAACCTATTCCCTGTATGAGGGACAACCCATGCCAGTTTACTGAAGGACTTACAGGATTGACCACTCAATCTAGGACCCGTCCGACCTCAAGGCCCTTTGTGTTTCTTTTTAGCACTATTTTTCTACAGTGGTGTTTGGCTAGTCCATCCTCTAACGGTCCTGCTTCAAGCAATACGGATTTGTATCAGGTTTACTCCCCTAGACATTCTGATTGGCTTAAGGTATCAAGGGGGGTGCCACAGGGCTCTGTGCTTGCACCACTTATGTTTTTAATCTTTATAGATGACCTACCACATGGAATACAGAGCTACATAAGCATGTTCGCAGATGATGCAAAGTTGCTAAAGAAGGTGGAAAATCAGGAATCATGCGAGGCCCTTCAAGAAGATATTGATAAATTGTATCAATGGAGCCAGAAGTGGAGTATGGAATTTAACCCACAAAAGTGTCATGTTATGGAACTAGGCGATGGAGTGAGAAGACCACATGGAACATACAAACTTATGCTTGGTGGGGAAATGTGCGAGCTGCCTTCAAATATTTAGACGAGGACATGATTAAGATCTTAACCCTTTCACGCACATATGACGCAGAGGTTGCCAGATTAGCAATAAGAAACAGAGTTCTCTCACTCTTATAATTACCTCTCCAAAATTAGTTTTCTGCCCACAGCTAACTCAAAGACAACTGCAGAGGTTGAAGTAATTAAACTAAAGATTTATAAATACCCCTGATGGTAACAGAGGCTTTAAAGTATCCCTAATAGGCTCAAACTCGCGTCATATGTCGGAGAGGGTTAATTACCCAATTTCTCAGACCAAGTCTAGAATATGCCGCAGTGGTGTGGAGCCCGCACTTTAAAAAGCACATTGACAAACTTGAAAACATTTAAAGGAGCATCACAAGATTGGTACCAAATTTGAGATCATTGGAATATGAACAAAGACTAAATCACCTCGGTCTCACTTCGCTGCGTGATAGAAGAAAGAGAGGCGACCTCATAACAATGTATAAGTACGCCAAAGGAATAGAATTCACCGACAAAGAAGACTTCATCAAGCCAGCTACAGGGAGAACAAGAGGACATTATTACAAACTACTACAGAGGAGAAGCAGGAAAGACATAAGAAAATCTGGCTTTCCTAATAGAATCGTTGATGAGTGGAATAAGTTACCGAAAGAAGTGGTGTGTACTCAAAGTATTCATTCATTTAAGCAAAAGCATGATCAATTTATGGCAGACGGGACAGTAAGAGTTTAATCTCAACCCTGTAAAACACAATTAGGTAAACACAATTAGGTAAATACATACATACATACATGCATACATACATATATACATGGATAGGCATACATATATACATGCATACATACATACATAGGGGAGGTGTGGCAGAGTGGTCTTGCCACTGGACTGTTAATCCAATGGACCCGGGTTCGAATCCCAATATGTCAATGGGAAGATATTATTGGGATGGAATTTGTGCTGTACCTAGTTTCAGTGCATTACCACAGCACAACGAAATGCCAAAACAAAATACCCTCATTGTTCCATGATTAAATAGCACTATATGAATATTCCCATATTCAAAATATGCTACAGGGGAGCAATGCCTAGTGAGTTAATTGCTCAATAGGTGGCGTTCTGAGAGTGAGGGTCCGAGCCTGGGGAGTGAGACTGTGAGGCGCAGAGGCGAAGCAGCTTCAGAGATGGAGTTGGGTTCGAGCCGTGAATAGGTGCTTCGCATGTCTCACTCCCTAGACTGGAACAAGATCTCACGGGCCTCACCGTGTTCAGCGGTAGAGTGTAAAGGCTATCAGCCTATGCCCGAGAGGGAGTAGTTGGAATATAGAAAACAAAATAAAATAAAAAATACATACTGTACAAACACACGCATTGCCTACAAGAAAGAATGTAGTTCAAAATATATAATGATGATGATAGTAAAAGTATTGACAACATGAAAGAAAAATAACATATTTTACTAGGTGGAGAAAGTCGAAATTTCGACAACTCCGGATAATTTGGTTACTCGTGAGAACCTTGTCTTGCTTAAGGGGAGCTATTGTCTTGCTTAAGGGGAGCTATTGTCTTGCTTAAGGGGAGCTATTGTCTTGCTTAAGGGGAGCTATTTAGAACCTTGTCTTGCTTAAGGGGAGCTATTTAGAACCTTGTCTTGCTTAAGGGGAGCTATTTAGAACCTTGTCTTGCTTAAGGGGAGCTATTTAGTTTGTCTTGCTTAAGGGGAGCTATTTAGTTTGTTCTCTACTTTTAAATCAAGCTTAAAATTACATCCCCTAGACCCCCTTTCAAGATAAATGTGTAAATTTTTCGGTAGAAAAATTTCCAGGCTGGAGGCCGGTTGCTCTTAAATTACAGGCTCGCTATCGCTCGCCAGGAAAAAATCGACACCTTAACGGCACGAAAGGTCTTAAAATTGACAGAAATGGGGCAAAATGTCTTAAAATATCCAAACTACTAGGGCGAAGGTCTTAAAATCTCAAAAGCAATGGGGCTAAACATGAGGGAGAAAGGGGTCCAGAAAAAATCCCTCAAGTGGATATCTCCCCTTAAGGGAGCCCACCTCGCTTTTTTCTCTTTCTCTCCCTCTCTCTTTGGCTTGTATCCATTCGGCCCCATTCAGCCTACTTTTTTAAGACGTTTATCCCCATCCAAGTGTCGGGAGCGAGCCAGCATATATATATAATAATGTGTTGACAGCAAGCTAAACTTGTACATTTTTCGATAGAAAAATGTCTCCGGCGAAGCCGTATACAATGATGGCTCGCTATCGCTCGCCAGGAAGAAATTGACACCTGGATGGGGATAAACATCTTAAAACAGTTGGCTAAATGGGGCCGAATGGATACAAGCCAGGGAGAGAGAGAAAATGAGAAAAAGAGAAAAAAACCGGTGACCCCCCTTAATGTGTTGTTTGTTTCCAATTAAGATGACATTATAGTCTGGTTAAGATGACATTATAGTCTGGTTAAGATGACATTATAGTCTGGTTAAGATGACATTATAGTCTGGTTAAGATGACATTATAGTCTGGTTAAGATGACATTATAGTCTGGTTAAGATGACATTATAGTCTGGTTAAGATGACATTATAGTCTGGTTAAGATGACATTATAGTCTGGTTAAGATGACATTATAGTCTGGTTAAGATGACATTATAGTCTGGTTAAGATGACATTATAGTCTGGTTAAGATGACATTATAGTCTGGTTAAGATGACATTATAGTCTGGTTAAGATGACATTATAGTCTGGTTAAGATGACATTATAGTCTGGTTAAGATGACATTATAGTCTGGTTAAGATGACATTATAGTCTGGTTAAGATGACATTATAGTCTGGTTAAGATGACATTATATTCTGGTTAAGATGACATTATAGTCTGGTTAAGATGACATTATAGTCTGGTTAAGATGACATTATAGTCTGGTTAAGATGACATTATATTCTGGTTAAGATGACATTATATTCTGGTTAAGATGACATTATAGTCTGGTTAAGATGACATTATAGTCTGGTTAAGATGACATTATAGTCTGGTTAAGATGACATTATATTCTGGTTAAGATGACATTATATTCTGGTTAAGATGACATTATAGTCTGGTTAAGATGACATTATAGTCTGGTTAAGATGACATTATAGTCTGGTTAAGATGACATTATAGTCTGGTTAAGATGACATTATTCTGGTTAAGATGACATTATATTCTGGTTAAGATGACATTATATTCTGGTTAAGATGACATTATAGTCTGGTTAAGATGACATTATAGTCTGGTTAAGATGACATTATAGTCTGGTTAAGATGACATTATAGTCTGGTTAAGATGACATTATAGTCTGGTTAAGATGACATTATAGTCTGGTTAAGATGACATTATAGTCTGGTTAAGATGACATTATAGTCTGGTTAAGATGACATTATAGTCTGGTTAAGATGACATTATAGTCTGGTTAAGATGACATTATAGTCTGGTTAAGATGACATTATTCTGGTTAAGATGACATTATAGTCTGGTTAAGATGACATTATAGTCTGGTTAAGATGACATTATATTCTGGTTAAGATGACATTATAGTCTGGTTAAGATGACATTATATTCTGGTTAAGATGACATTATATTCTGGTTAAGATGACATTATAGTCTGGTTAAGATGACATTATAGTCTGGTTAAGATGACATTATAGTCTGGTTAAGATGACATTATAGTCTGGTTAAGATGACATTATAGTCTGGTTAAGATGACATTATAGTCTGGTTAATTTCAACTGATGGTAAACTCAATCCCTTTGTAACTGATATTTCCATACGTAATAGGAAAATGTAACACTACTATGACTCAGTATCTTATTAATGCTAAGTCGTTGATGTTGTTGTTGTTCCCCAAGCTCTCTGGCCGAACAGCCCCAAGGCCCCGAGCAGGCCAAGGCCATAACCGTGCGCCCCCACAGAACCCCCACTGCCGACCACAATAAAGCCTGGGTGAACGAAGCCACTCCATGGCGGGGAGCTGAGGAGGGTGCGGAAACGCCCAGGAAACCAAAGCCCCACCCAGGGCCTTGTGCCCCACAGCAATTATGAAGAGAAAGTTGAGGGGCAAAGGAAAAAATGTGACGCTTTGGCTTCCAATCTAGGTAGACTGGGAGGTCAATCCACGAAAGAGACGCCGTCACTTGAGAACTAGAAAATATAAAAGTAAAAGGAACAGTCAGAGTAAGCTATGGGTATGGCAGAGATCGCTCAGTTCTCACTCTGATAGACCAGCCCATCACCAGATTAATGCTAAGTTTAAATTATTGACACCCTATTTCACTACCAAATCTTCAATATAATTGGAAATGTTGATTGGAACTATTTAATATACCGTCAGATAAAAATGAATAGACTATAGTTGTCCTATGTCTTTGTTCGATACTGTTGATACTTTTGATTTGCATTGCATTTTATAATACACTGACACACTGAATTGTCACTTTAACGAGAGAGAGAGAGAGAGAGAGAGAGAGAGAGAGAGAGAGAGAGAGAGAGAGAATAATAATATTAAGCAGAGTGAGAGGTTGTGTAGTGTCGATTATACTGTAATAAACTTGTGTTGTTCTGGTGATATTCTGTATAATAATAATGACACGGCTGATGGAAATATGTTCAATGATTGACAAGAAATCATCTATACAAATACCATATATATAAGTACACAGATAAAACAAAAGAATGAGTGAATTAGAGTTTGGTGAGTGGCAATTAACGACAAAATGTTTTACCAGAAGCTGATTGTCGTTCATGAGATATATTGCCTTTGTATTGAAGGGAGAGAGAGAGTAACAAAAATAATAATAATAATAATAATAATAACACCATTTATTTCCACAGCCAGTGGTTTTTCTTCTTACATAATATGTACGGTCGCGCTAGTAAGTCATGTCTCAGCTGTCCTTATGTTTGGCTTACTCTGTGCTGTAATAATGTCTGCCAGATGTTGAATAGGGTGGGTAAGTGTAGGAATAGGTTGGTATATCCCCCTCGAATTGTATAAATTAAGTTTAGATATTGCTGAAACCAATTATGGATCATAATATACTTGGTGCCGAGACATCACTTATTAGGCCGATTGTACATAAAAGACAAAACTATATACAATATATAGTAAAGGAATATTAACATAAGAACATAAGAACATTAATTATGGATGATACATCATTAGTTGATATAGTTGGCACATGTGGGTCCTATTTATAGCCCTTCATCGACTTTCCTAAAGAGTCCTGGAATTATAGTCACATCCGGATTTAAAGATAATCCGAGGCAGCTGTACCCAGAGAGAGAGAGGTGCTATAAATACTATATATAATGTTTATATTTATAGGAATAACAATATTTACGCATTAGGCATTTAATTCACTTAGGTGTACTGTATATATTATATGTACTGCATAGGTATATGTAGGCCTGAGTGTATGTATTTAGGTATGTGTTTATACAGTCTGTATTCCTGTATTTACAGTGTATATGTGCTGTATATGTATTTGGTCCATAACACAAAAATACTATTACTCTTGACTTCGACGCCCATACTATCCACTCATACGCACTCCCTGGCGGCAAATGCCTTCCAACACAGTCCCCCTCCTATGCTGTCAAGCTTTCCAATCAAAGAAGTAGCAAAGTTTCTCAGTCTTACTTCTACTCAATAAATTAACTCTGGAACTCTCTCTCTCTCTCTCTCTCTCTCTCTCTCTCTCTCTCTCTCTCTCAATCAATCTTTCCTTCATCCTATAACTGTAACTGCTTTAAACTTTGTGTATCCAGGCATTTTGACACACACATCCCTTGAATTTGGCTCTGTCAGTTCTTTCCCTTTGGGGTGAAAACTTGTTACAGGCAACCTGCCTTTTGTCTCCTTCACACACATAGAAAAATAAATACACTATTCAACTTTTTACAGTGTCCCACCATGCAATCACTCCGAAGCTCACGTGATGAGGCCATAGCACGCCTTTCTTCTGATCTGTCAACTATTCTACTATATATTGTTACTTCAAATGCTTCCATAACCCAATTTGTTCATCTACCTTCCCTGTCCGATTAGTGCACACAGTCTCTCTCTCTCTCTCTCTCTCTCTCTCTCTCTCTCTCTCTCTCTCTCTCTCTCGGTCTCAAACTTCTTTGCTTAATTAAAATATAGTGTACATAAATTTACATTATTTACTAATGCCTCTGTCTCTCTCTCTCTCTCTCTCTCAAACTTCTTGGCTCAATTTACATATAGAGTGCATTAACCAAGGAATGGCGATGAGACTCTCAAGAAGTTTTACTGGGCGAAGGCGATGGGACTCTTAAGATCCAAGGCATACAACAATCTTTTAAAAGACCCTTGTGACACACAAAACAAAGGAATATGTGATTAAGTGAGATAATTCTCCTCTCTAACTTCTATCACTCCTCCACATGTGTCCAAACCCCATTGATTGATAACAAACACACATACACAGTTCCAAAGTCACATACATAGATACAAATAGGCAAAATACTGGCAGTCGAGTGACAAGAACAATTAAACAAAGTGAACAAAGATATACCAGATGAGATGATGTTACATATACTGTATACCTGTACTTTAATATATATATTGTTAGATTAGGGATCTCTCTCTCTCTCTCTCTCTCTCTCTCTCTCTCTCTCTCTCTCTCTCTCTCTCTCTCTCTCTCTCTCTTTCAGATAATTATTTTAAAGACCACTCCAAGTAATTAATGGTACTGCTGGGGTACAATATATTGGAGGAAGAACTTTTTAGATTGAAAGGATACTTAGAGTAATTATCTTACGAATTTAGTACACATAATTACATCAACATATGAACACCATATATATGAATATAACACACACACACACACACACACACACAAACACACGTCCCCTCACCCTAACCCAACATTTACACGTGCTAATCGTCACTTTGGTAGAGTACATCCATCATATATTACATATATTTTTTTCTCAACTGCTGTCGTTTGTTTTACGAAATAATCAATTTGTGTGATAGGTATACAAAATTGCATTGACAAAAATAAACACAAAGAAGCACATTAATAGGTGTAGTCATACTGCACATTGTCTATCAAAATACTACGATTCCAAGTTTATCCATGTGTACACATATCCATACACGTATGTGGATGTATGTAAGTGTGTGTGTATATGACGTGTATCAATGTGTGTATTTTGATATATTTACATGAAGGAGTAAAAAAGCATATGGATATGTCTATGTGTACCTATATGTATACATACTGTATATATGTGTGTGTGTGTGTGTGTGTGCACATGAACAACTCAGGTTCTATGTTCTTCAAAGGAAATCAAGCAACAACAGATCTAGTGACCCTTCTAGGTTGCTTGTCCTCCAAAACACTGAGGATCAAGTGTCCAAACAGTGGTTTAGAGGGGGTAAGGGAACATTGGAAAGGGAACTACTGCCCTGCCACTAACGTGGCAGGACTAGGACTTATTCTTACAAACGCAGTCAGTCGCGGGTTTGATGCGAGATATTTGTCTAGGGGGAATTTAAATGAATCAACGGTGCTGCAGTCTATAACGTCTCGGGGAAGCCCATTCCACAAGTTGACAACTCGATTGAAGAAGAAATTCTTAGATTCGTGCGAGTTAAAAGATTTACCAATAATTTTGCAACCGTTTCCCCGCGTGTAATTAGATTTGTCGATAGTGAAGTACTTACTACAGTTCATATTGTCGATGCCTTTGATGATTTTGAACACTTGAATTAAGTCGCCTCTTAATCTGCGCTGGGTTAAAGGAAATAGATTTAATTCTCTAAGACGCTCTTCGTATGGTTTGTTCTTTAGGCTAGGTATCATTTTGGTAACTCTACGTTGAACTCGTTCTAGCTTGTTTATATCTTTTTGGTAATAAGGGCACCAGGATTGAACGCAGTATTCCAGAAGAGGGCGGACTAAGGAATTGTAAAGGGTTAGGATAACTTCTTTGGATTTATGCTCAAATGACCTGCCTATAAAGCCAATTATTTTGTTTGCCTTCTTAACAACTTCTGAACATTGTTGACTCGGTTTTCTCTGTTTACATTCTTAAGCTGAGTGCCATTCATCGAATAGTTTGCTTTCTCATTTAGGTATCCGATATGTAGTACTTTACATTTATCCGCATTGAAACTCATTTGCCAAATTTGGGCCCAACATGACAATTTATCTAGATTGTGTTGCATATCGTCAACTTGTTCTTTTGAGAGTACGCTATTTGCAATTTTTGTATCGTCAGCAAATTTTGAGATTGTGCAGGTGAGACCCTCATCTATGTCGTTGATGTAAATTAGAAAGAGAATTGGTCCTAGTACCGATCCCTGGGGTACCCCGCTACTGCCTTACCGTTTATGACTACCCTTTGCTTTCTGTTGCTGAGCTCTATCCATTTCAACACATTTTAACGTTTGTGGGGAACTTGTCATAGGCCTTTTGAAAATCAAGGTATATAATATCTACAGCTTTACTCACTCATCGAGAAGTCTAAGAGGTTTGTTAAACAGGAACGCGAAAGCCGTGTTGAGCTTTTTTGTTATTTTCCTCCAAGTGATTTACGAGTCTGTCTCGTATGACCGTTTCTAGCATTTTACATACAACTGAGGTTAAGCTAATTGGACGATAGTTACTGGGTAGGGATTTGCTGCCTTTTTTGAATATCGGTGTTACGTTGGCTAGCTTCCACTGATCAGGCATAGTTCCAGACTGCAAGGATTTATTGAATAGTAATGTCAGTGGTTTGGAGAGCTCATTCTTAGCTTAGAACATCTGAATTATCAAACTGATGCAAAGAAGGTATTGAGGGCATTACTCAGTCTTTGGTGTTCATTTTGTGAGGATTTTAATCTATCATTAGCACATTTTTTAGCAAGCAGGCGTCGCTGTTACTGAATTCATCACCAACATTCAAAAAGAACGTTATTACCACGGGTCGGCATTCGAACAAATTGATAAAGCGAACTCTCTTGCAAGTTCGTATACAAGTCATGTCCGGAGTGTGAAGTAAGAGTATCGCCCCACTTGGTCACAGGTAAATTAAAGTCGCCAAAAATCTTACATCTGCAATTTGTTCGTAAATTTCTCGGTCAGTTTTGCACTGAGCCCTGTATATTAACGCAAGTATTATTTTTGTACGACGTTCTCCTTCCGTGCCCTGGCGCAAAACTCTGTGAGCTGACCACGTATCATCGAGTCTCCCAGGGCAAACGTTGTTCCTCACGACACGGAAGTTGTCTTGAAAGAGAGTCGCTATTTGTATCTTGAGAAACATCAGCTGAAAGGGGCGTTGGTGGCTGCTGGAGTTGCGGTGACAATTGAAGTTTGTGGCACTCCAACGTTGAGTGTTACAAACTCTTGGGTGATTCCAGCTTCATGGTGAGGAAAACACTTCAATCACTTCAACCGAAAACAAATATGCTGAAATACGCAGAAATAGGATATCAGGGGTGATAGCCTAACCGAAAACAAAAATGTTGAGATACGCAGAATTAGGCTTCCAGAGAGAGAGAGAGAGAGAGAGAGAGAGAGAGAGAGAGAGAGAGAGAGAGAGAGAGAGAGAGTAATAATAATATTAAGCAGAGTGAGAGGTTGTGTAGTGTCGATTATACTGTAATAAACTTGTGTTGTTCTGGTGATATTCTGTATAATAATAATGACACGGCTGATGGAAATATGTTCAATGATTGACAAGAAATCATCTATACAAGTACCATATATATAAGTACACAGATAAAACAAAAGAATGAGTGAATTAGAGTTTGGTGAGTGGCAATTAACGACAAAATGTTTGACCAGAAGCTGATTGTCGTTCATGAGATATATTGCCTTTGTATTGGAGGGAGAGAGAGAGAGAGAGTAACAAAAATAATAATAATAATAATATAAACACCATTTACTCCCACAGCCAGTGGTTTTTCTTCTTACATAATATGTACGGTCGCGCTTTTTTTTTTTTTTTTTTTTTTCTATGTGATTGAGGGAGGCAAAAGGCATAACTGCCTATAGCGAGTGCCTCCCCCATAGTTGAAAGAGTGACAGGGCCAAAATCAAGGGACGTTCGAGCCAAAATGCCTGGACACACGGAGTTTGAAGCAATTTAAGTCATAGGAAGAGGGAAAGACTGATTCTGGGAGAGAGTTCCAGAGCTCAGCTGTTGAGTAGAAGAAAGTTTTAGAGTAACGTTTCACTCTTGAGTTGGAGAGTTGCACAGAGTAGGGGTGGGATTGAGTTGCAAGACGGGTACCACGTGCCCTACGTAAAGGAGGTGGTATGCACTGGGATAGCTCTGAGGAACACTGATTATTACAGTAGCGATAGAATAGCGAGAGAGATGCAACATTGCGGCGGAGAGAGAGAGATTGCAGAGAGTTGGTGAGTGGACGGGAGTTAATGATACGAAAGGCCTTCCTTTCAACTTTGTCTAGGAGAGCGGTGTGAGAGGAACCTCCCAACACATGTGAACAATACTCAATACAAGGGCGCACTATGCCCCTGTACAGAGCAAGAAGCTGTGCAGGGGAAAAGAACCCCCTAAGGCGGTTGAGCACACCCAGCTTCTGGGAGGCTGCCTTAGCAAGACTGGTAATATGGTCCTTCCAAATGAGAGCAGAAGAAAAAGAGACACCAAGAATATTGAGAGAAGATGAAGGGTTGATTTTTGTATTGTTGAAGAATAAGGGATAGTCCGCTGGGAGATCCTGACGGGTAGATAGATGGAGAAATTGGGTTTTGGAAGCATTAAAGTTAACAAGGTTTTCTCTGCCCCAATTGGAAATAGTATTTAGATCAGAATTTAAGAGTTCTATGGCTTCATTACGTTTGTCGTTGAGGGATTGCTGGCTGGGGCGTTCTGAAAAACTAATGGAATAGTGTAAGGTTGAGTCGTCTGCGTATGAATGGATGGGAATTAAGGTACAGTTAAGGAGATCATTTATAAAAATTAGAAAGAGAATATGAGATAGGACAGAGCCCTGAGGAACACCGGAGTTTATAGGGTGAGGAAGTGAACAATGGCCGTCCACAACCACGGCTATGGAACGGCCGGAAAGGAAATTAGAGACAAAGGCACAGATGGAGGGATAGAAACCGAAGGAGGGTAGTTTAGAAATTAAATATTTATGCCAGACTCTATCGAAGGCTTTCGATATGTCTAGTGCAATAGAAAAAGTCTCACCGAAGTCCCGAAAGGAGGATGACCAAGAGTTAGTAAGATATGAAAGAAGATCACCAGTAGAGCGACCCTTAAGGAAGCCATACTGGCGATCTGAGAGCAGATTATGAGAAGAGAAATGCTTAAGAAATTTGGAAGCAACAATAGTTTCAAAAACTTTAGAAAGACAAGAGATAAGAGCAATTGGAGCGCTAGTAAGTCATTTCTCAGCTGTCCTTATGTTTGGCTTACTCTGTGCTGTAATAATGTCTGCCAGATGTTGAATACGGTGGGTAAGTGTAGGAATAGGTTGGTATATCCCCCTCGAATTGTATAAATTAAGTTTAGATATTGCTGAAACCAATTATGGATCATAATATACTTGGTGCCGAGACATCACTTATTAGGCCGATTGTACATAAAAGACAAAACTATATACAATATATAGTAAAGGAATATTAACATAAGAACATAAGAACATTAATTATGGATGATACATCATTAGTTGATATAGTTGGCACATGTGGGTCCTATTTATAGCCCTTCATCGACTTTCCTAAAGAGTCCTGGAATTATAGTCACATCCGGATTTAAAGATAATCCGAGGCAGCTGTACCCAGAGAGAGAGAGAGGTGCTATAAATACTATATATAATGTGTATATTTATACGAATAACAATATTTACGCATTAGGCATTTAATTCACTTAGGTGTACTGTATATATTATATGTACTGCATAGGTATAAGTAGTCCTGAGTGTATGTATTTAGGTATGTGTTTATACAGTCTGTATTCCTGTATTTACAGTGTATATGTGCTGTATATGTATTTGGTCCATAACACAAAAATACTATTACTTTTGACTTCGACGCCCATACTATCCACTCATACGCACTCCCTGGCGGCAAATGCCTTCCAACACAGTCCCCCTCCTATGCTGTCAAGCTTTCCAATCAAAGAAGTAGCAAAGTTTCTCAGTCTTTCTTCTACTCAATAAATTAACTCTGGAACTCTCTCTTTCTCTCTCTCAATCAATCTTTCCTTCATCCTATAACTGTAACTGCTTTAAACTTTGTGTATCCAGGAATTTTGACACACACATCCCTTGAATTTGGCTCTGTCAGTTCTTTCCCTTTGGAGGGAAAACTTGTTACAGGCAACCTGCCTTTTGTCTCCTTCACACACATAGAAAAATAAATACACTATTCAACTTTTTACAGTGACCCACCATGCAATCACTCCGAAGCTCACGTGATGAGGCCATAGCACGCCTTTCTTCTGATCTGTCAACTATTCTACTATATATTGTTACTTCAAATGCTTCCATAACCCTATTTGTTCATCTACCTTCCCTGTCCGATTAGTGCCCACAGTCTCTCTCTCTCTCTCTCTCTCTCTCTCTCTCTCTCTCTCTCTCTCTCTCTCTCTCTCAGTCTCAAACTTCTTTGCTCAATTAAAATATAGTGTACATAAATTTACATTATTTACTAATGCCTCTGTCTCTCTCTCTTTCTCTCTCTCAAACTTCTTGGCTCATATTACATATAGAGTGCATTAACCAAGGAACGGCGATGAGACTCTCAAGAAGTTTTACTGGGCGAAGGCGATGGGACTCTTAAGATCCAAGGCATAAAAAAACCTTTTAAAAGATCCTTGTGACACACAAAACAAAGGAATATGTGATTAAGGGAGATAATTCCCCTCTATAACTACTATCACTCCTCTACATGTATCCAAACCCCATTGATTGATAACAAACAGACATACACAGTTCCAAAGTCACATACATAGATACAAATAAGCAAAATACTGGCAGTCGAGTGACAAGAACAATTAAACAAAGAGAACAAAGATATACCTGATGAGATGATGTTACATATACTGTATACCTGTACTTTAACCCCTTATTGGCAGTGCTCGACTTATCTCCCAGGCTTACCGCCGCTCATTAACTCATGTTCCCTGTGTTCTCTCTATATTGTTAATTAGGGATCTCTCTCTCTCTCTCTCTCTCTCTCTCTCTCTCTCTTTCTCTCTCTCTCTCTCTCTCTTTCAGATAATAATTTTAAAGACCACCCCAAGTAATTAATGGTACTGCTGGGGTACAATATATTGGAGGAAGAACTTTTTAGATTTAAAGGATACTTAGAGTAATTATCTTACGAATTTAGTACACATAATTACATCAACATATGAACACCATATATATGAATATAACACACACACACACACACACACACACACACACACACGTCCCCTCACCCTAACCCAACATTTACACGTGCTAATCGTCACTTTGGTAGAGTACATCCATCATATATTACATATATTTTTTTCTCAACTGCTGTCGTTTGTTTTACGAAATAATCAATTTGTGTAATAGGTATACAAAATTGCATTGACAAAAATAAACACAAAGAAGCACATTAATAGGTGTAGTCATACTGTACATTGTCTATCAAAATACTACGATTCCAAGTTTATCCATGTGTACACATATCCATACACGTATGTGGATGTATGTAAGTGTGTGTGTATATGACGTGTATCAATGTGTGTATTTTGATATATTTACATGAAGGAGTAAAAAAGCATATGGATATGTCTATGTGTACCTATATGTATACATACTGTATATATGTGTGTGTGTGTGTGTGTGTTACTCAGTTACTTGTTCGTCAAGGGGAATCCACGCAATGCGAGCTAAGCTCATTATTATCGCGCCTCCTTAACTGGGAATGTATTGCGTGAAATGCATGTTAAGTGTTTTATGTACTATTGGAATGGCTGTGGATGTGTGTGTAGTCTGTATTTTAGCCAATTGGCGACATCGGAAACGAAGGCTTAGGGTGGATCTGTATGGTACCATTCTCACTATAGACGGTACCGTCTCGCCCGAAGGCTTAGGTAGCCATCAGCTTAGGTGAACCATATGATACCCATCTCGCATTGTACCATTTTTGCCAACCCCAGATTGGACGTCACAACGTCGTCCACTTATTCCAGGTACCTATTTACAGCTAGGTGAACTGAGGCTAACACATGAAAGAAGACATGCCCAATTTGTCCCCGCCCGGCCGGGGATTGAACCCCCGACCCCTTGTGTGTGAAACGAGAGCTCTACCTACTAGGCTACGGGGTGTGTGTGTGTGTGTGTGTGTGTGTGCACATGAACAACTCTGGTTCTACGTGAGGGAGGAAGGAAAACATACACAGTATATAATTGAATAAATATATGAGGAGTAAGTGAGAACTGCCCTCTATGGTGACAGGCAAATATATAGTGTGGTGGGAAAGTTGTGGCTGAGAGAGAGAGAGAGAGAGAGAGAGAGAGAGAGAGAGAGAGAGAGAGAGCGAGAGCGAGAGAGAGATTTACATAGATTTACATAGATTTACATAGATACACTGGCCACACAGATCTTACGATCCCTACGAGGTGACCAGGACTTAATCCTAATAGAGATAGCAACCCTAAGAGAAAGTGGAAGGAAAGGATAGCAAAGATGAAGGCTCTCTCCCCATCCTCCGCTCCCTCCGGCAATATGCCATACATGAAAATAGTTAGAAGTGAATAACCTTGCAGGGCTTGGAAATCGCCTGAAGGAATTTATAGTATAGTTAGAAATGGAAAGGAAAAGGCATGCACACCTTCACTTTTTTTTTTTTTTTTTTTTTTCCCTTTTCCAACTGAAAACGTTTTCATTTCCGCCAGGTTCTCTTATCAGTGATCAGCTTCTACTGCAGACCAACTTTTCTGTGATATGTGTCTAACCTTTTTTTAAATGTGTATATTGAGTCACTGTCAATAACTTCATTAGGGAGCTTATTCCACTCATTAACCCTTGTCTAGCGGGCCCTCTGTGGCCGTTTTGGGCCTTTTCAGGCCGTTCTGACTGCTATATCAACCATCAGTATGAAAGGAACTGTATTGCGCCGAAAACTAGGTGGAAATCGCTACACAATGACGCCACATACAGCTACGTAGCACTCGTGGAGCACTGACAGTGTTACCTCGAAGATGGAAGTTTAGCTGATTTTGCTACCTTGCTCACTGTTAGCGAACTATTGGTTACACTGTCATCCTCCCGCGCGGTGGGGGAACTGGAGTTAGTGTGGGCCGGGAGGCCACAGATGTCGGACGTATGGATCATTACTATCCCACCCATTTTCACTCGATTTCCACCCTTTTTTCACCCGTTTTTTGCCAGTTTTTTCAACTCGACTTATGTGGCGAGCCGCATTTTAAGGGTTAATAATACTGTGGGTGAAGAAATTTTTAGTTATGTCTAGGTTCGCTTTCCTGCCTGTTAGTTTTAATTTGTTTCCTCTTGTGGAACCTTCTTTGGCTATCTTAAATAGATTATTAGAATTTACGTTACTAAAGCCTTTTAGTATCTTAACCCTTAAAAAGCGGCTCACCACATAAGTCGTATTTAATAAAGCTGGACTATGTGGCGGCGCTCGACATAGGTCGAGTGGCAATTTCAGCACGTAATGTTGCTGAGAGAGAGAGACAAGTGGTGGCAGGAGACTAGCGAGCGTATGACTGCTCCAGACCACCGCGGCGAACCTACTGACACGAATCTCAGCTCCCTCCTCCCTCTCTCACTCGCTATATACGGAATTGTATCGGGAAAGTGGCTAATTACCTGCTTTTTGCACTCGCGTTGCACGGTTATTGCAAGAAAACTAGCCATCATAAAAGGATCGTTATGGTGTCATTCGAAAGTTCTGTTCATGCCCTTTCAGGGATAGATACTTGTTTTACGTTCTGGGTCTTATTTAGGCATGAAAATGATCACGTAAACAGCCCTATTTTGGCTAAAAACACCCCGCTGGGCGGTACATATAAATAAACCGCATAGGCCGCTCTTAAGGTGTTAAAACACTCTATCAGCTGTCCCCTTATTCTCCGTTTCTTAAGCGAAAACAGGTCGAGTTCTCTTAATCTCTCATTGTATGGCTTATTTCTAAGGGAAGGGATTAACTTTGTTGCTCTACGCTGAACGGATTCTAGTTTCTCTATGTCTTTTTTAAGTAGGGAGACCAAAACTGCACAGCATACTCCAGATGTGGCCTCACAATACTTTTATATAGTGGTACAACTATGTCTTTACTATGACAATGAAAATTTCTTTTAATGAAACCTAGCGCTCTATTTGCTTTGTTAGATGCTGCGGTGCATTGGCTTGTAGATTTTAGATTTTCATTGATAAGCACTCCTAGGTCTTTTATCTGTGATACGCTCTTTATCTTTTCTCCATTCATATGGTATTCGTATTTGTTGTTTCGGGAGCCTATTTGTTGTGTCAGGCATTTGTTTACGTTAAAGGGCATCTGCCAATTTTCTGACCACTCTGATATCTTGTTTAAATCTGATTGCAGGCTACTTCTATCGCTTTCTGATATTATTGCATTTCCTATTTTAGTGTCATCGGCGAATTTGGAAATTATGTTATTAATGCCGTTGTCTAAATCATTAATATATATTATGAATAATAATGGGCCCAGAACTGAACCCTGTGGGACTCCACTAGTCACTGGAGTCCATTCTGATTCCACTCCATTAATAATTACTCTTTGTTTTCTTTCGCTTAACCAATTCCTTATCCAATTAAGTGTGTTGCCTTGTATTCCTAGATTCTCGACCTTCTGAAGTAATTTATTATGAGGGACCTTGTCGAAGGCCTTCTGGAAGTCCAAGTACACTATATCAA